>CAKAKR010063128.1:0-18191 GCA_916700685.1 Adelosebastes latens
CACACACACACACACACACACACACACACACTCACATGCACATGTGTGCACTTAAACACCACCAGTGTCCGATCAGTATCTGTCAGTAAAAACACAATAACATTAATCAGAAACATGTTTTGGACTCTTGATAGTTTTTGTTCTTGAACTGATCAAATAATCATACGGCTTTAGTTAGTCTGTTGCTTTTTATGAGAGAATTCTGATCTCTTTGGGAAGTATGCATACTGTATAATCCCCCAAAATTAATAACCATAGAGATGGGACTTGTGTACAAACAAGAGCAGTTTATTTCAGCATGTAAATGACCTTATTTCTTTGCTCTCGGGAATTCTTTCCCTCAGACAATATGTTAATTCCATAGACAAACTGGCTGCACATAATCTTTGTTTTATTACAAATTCTAGATAGTGAGGTGTCGTCTATAGTGTTGAGTTTTCCAAAGTTTTATTCACAGGCCTGTAGTGTAACTATTTCATCACGGTGGTACAAGACTAAAGCCGTTTTCTCATATGAACTCCGGATAACGTCTGGAGAATCAGGTCCGCTCATTATCCAGTTCCCCTTTCACACATGTAGCACACGACAGGAGATGGTCCTTCTCACTTATAGACACTTAGAAGCCAGAGATGTGATTACCTGAAGCTGAGAGTGCTAGTTACAGTATTGTCATACAATGGCAAAAAGATGCACATTTAGTACCTTTTTCTCTCTCTCACTTGATCACACACACACACGCACGCACGCACGCACGCACGCACGCACACACACACACACACACACACAAGGACTGTATTTCAGTCCATGGTAGGGACAGTGCGGAGCGTTGGAGCGTGCTGTCTGTGTGGCTTCCTGCTAGTGATTCATCCTTCAGCTATCACAATAGCTCTGATACAAGATACTCATCCACACACACACACTTACATTCAGCCCCAGTCACATACAACTTGTATGTGAGTCCCCTCACTCGCGAACAAGACCCCGAGGTACTTGAACTCCTTCACTTGGGGGTAAGGATTCATTCCCTACCCGGAGTAGGCAATCCACCAGTTTCCTGATGAGAACCATGGCCTCAGATTTAGAGGTGCTGATCCTCATCCCGGCCGCTTCACACTCGGCTGCGAACCGATCCAGTGAGTGCTGGAGGTCACAGACCGAAGATGCCAACAGGACCACATCATCTGCAAAAAGCAGCGATGAGATCTTCAGCACACAGAACTGCAAACCCTCCTCCCCCCGACTACGCCTCGATATTAATTATGTTCAATTAAAACAGAATAAATGTTGGCTTGTGAAAGCGCCCTAAATCTACTTTCCTAGAAAACATTATTTCCCTGTTGAAAAGCTCAAAAGTCATCTGCATGAAGCCCTTTAAACTAAAAACGTCTTGTAGCTGTTAATCACCTCTCCATAACCACACTTAGCTGGTTGTGTCCACATTTTGTGTCTAATGCAGGAATTTTGTCTTTGCTTAGTTGAAGGGATTAAAAAATATTAAAGAACAAAAAGTTATCTATAGTGTTACTCCACTGGCATGAAAGCATCAGCGCTGTGCTGCGTGTATGCCATACTAACCCGGAGCCTTCTCTAATGAGCCCCCATGGTCTCCAGATCAATGAAGTGTTAAGTGGCCCTTTCAAAATAACATCGTAGTGTTAAGTTGGTCTGTCAAGCGTACAGTCCACAATCTGGGCTGCTGCACTTCAATTTAAGAGCTGCCATCTTGTTAACATGGATTTACTCATCAGAGGCTTAAGATGGACAAAGGGGTCTCAAACAAGCTTCTACACGTAGGCAAGCAGTAACAATACATGTTCATGCACAATTTTGACTTGTGTTTGGTTGTTTAAATAACATGAAATATGGAGCACTGATAATGTTGATTTAAACCACAAATCACTTTTGGCGGCCTGTGATGATGTCGTGATTTTACATGCTCCTAAATTAGAAACTATCATACTAATGGCACTAAAACAATACTCCCTGTTTCAGATAAAAGGCCTCTGGACACACATGGTTGGACTGACATGACAGAACATTAAAATGCATTATATAGATTTAAGAAAACAATAACAGACTGGAAATGTCTTCACCCTGTTTTATCGACTGAATCGGACCTCTCTCCCTCCTCCTCTCCCACCTTTACCACAACCAGCTCCATCTTTCCAAAGAGTCACATTTAGCCTCAGTCTGTCTCCCACCCACAGCCTAGCAACACACACACACACACACACACACACACACACACACACACCCACACACACACGCACAAACTTTGAGGGCGAGCTAGCGAATTCCTGAGGGCTATCGGGTTTCGGGTTGCCTTAGCGACCGAGCACGGAGGCAGATCCATTAATCATTGAGAGCAGTTCACTCCAGAGTGGAGGTCAGACTGATTGCTGTGGATAGGGTATCATCCCAAAACACACACACACACACACACACACACACACACGCACACAAAACGTGGACCAAGGACCTTGATTTGAATGAAAAAAGATTAGTCTGCCTCCCCTCTCCCAACTTCAGTTCCTCATCTAAAATGCACACAGTAGGCTTATGTAAATAGGACAGACGAACACACTGGTATAGCAGCCCGGTCGCACAACAGTTCATGAAATAGTCACAAAATGTAATGTATTGATTTGTGTACATAGACACGAATTTCACATTATTTCGTGACGGTCGGCATGAAATCAATTCGTATGTAATCCGCATAATTGTTAACCAGGAAGTATAAAGAGCGTGATTTTCGCCCAGGAGACCCGTGATCGTGTCCCGTGTGAAACCACAAGTCAAAGTTGATTTATTTGTCACGTAACTTCTGTACTTAAGTTACAGCACTTCCGGAGTTATTTTAACCCAAACCGCGATCTTTTCCTAAAGCTAACTAAGTAGTTTTGTTGCCTAAGCCTAACCAAGTCAATCTATTCCTAAACCTAACTAAGTGGTTTTATTTTGAAAAGACTGGAGTGGAAATTGACATGTGCGTCACGTGTTGCTGGACATTCTGGTGGGCGGCTGTGGCTTAGAGGTAGAGCCGGTCGCCCACCGATCGGACGATCTGCGGTTTGATCCCCAGCTCCTCCGGTCATATGTCGAAGTGTCCTTGAGCAAGACAACTTAACCCCATCTGTGTGTGAATGAGTATTTAGATTAGATCCTGAAAAGTCCATTTACCATTCACTTTTGTAGGAAAACACAAAAAATCCGTTGTTGAAAGTCATGCTGAGCGTCACGAAAAAAAGGGAAATTCGTGTTTATGTCACGGATCAAATAGATTCAATTACGTAACTATTTCACAAACTTCCATGAGACTGTGTTGGGTAGACAGTATACTTGTGTATGTTAACATGCAAACACAGACCCCAGTTAACGCTATTGCATACTGTCTTGTTGCTTTCTCTTTCTTTGGCTCTCTCTCACACACACACACACACACACACGCACGCACACACACTTACACACAAAACAATCTCTCCCTCCAATGTTGTCTGGGCATCAGGACGGCCGCGGCGGTGTCATGTGACGTGGCTGCGTGGAGCCGAGTGGATTAAGAGATTGGAGCTCCGCATTTATTTTTCAGGGACTCGCCTGAAACACTAGACCTGCACAGGTGTCTAGGAAAACTGAGAGAGCAAGGGAGAAAGAAAGAAAGAGAGAGAGAGAGATGGAGGGAGGGAGAGAGAGAGAGGGGGAGAAAAAGACAGACAGGAGCAGAGTTATATAAAATAAGCTTTTCATTTTCCCCCTGCTGCATCTTTGTGTCTACACCTTTCCTTCTTTTCTGCTTTCACATTTCTGCCTCTTCCTTCGCTAACTTCAACTTCTGCATTTGTCACTGAGCATCGTAGATGCATTGTGATATCATAAGTAGTAGACTGGGATCCAACAGATGAGTGGACGGACGGCAAAGAGATGGAAAGAGGAGTAAAACACAGTTCCAGCAGTGCTTAAAAGAACCATATTCAACACACACGAGTATTTTGTGATAGCACAGATCTTCCAAATCAGTATTCAATAATGTAAATATAATGAGGTAGACGATTACAAATAACTTGGGTTGGCTTTTGGGTTGTGCAGTGCTACAGGTGAATCATGCAGATCTGGTGAATGGAGATAACAGGATGGATGAGCTCTTATCAAGACATCTAAAGGTCAAAGGGTCAGTTGACCCCAGCAACCAGATGTCCTCGCTGAATTGCAGTTGACAGTGAACTTCATAGTAATTGTAGTGAAAGCTTTACTCTGTGTGTGGCTGGAGCTTGGATAATGCATTGAAATAACTTCTTGGGTGACACGATACAATAACGTGTTCTTCATATAGGGCTCCATGATTCCAGATTAAATGCAAACCTCTTTTGATTTGTTTTTTCTTAGAATTGAGATCACAATACCCGCCTATTATTCTTAGAAACGTGATCCGAGAACTGACCTGGGATCTTCTGTCACCGAACGATGTTGGGTTGCTTAACTTTCATGTTGTTGTTGATGGGCCTTCACAGGCCTTCACCTGACACTTTGTTCACTTAACGGTTTAGCAAGTGCTTGTTTAGCTTGGGAGTGAAATATCTCAAAACTGAGAGCGGTGGTGTTTAGAGCTATATGGAGTTGCAGTATTACTGACTAGAGCAGGGGTCGGCAACCTGCGGCTCTTTAGCCCCTCTCCAGTGGCTCCCTGTGGATTTTTAAAAATGGAAAACTGTTAGTTTGTTTACATTTTAATTTTTATTTATCATTGTTGTAGGTCTATGGTACGACGGTACGATGGATTTTTAAAAATGGAAAACTGTTAGTTTGTTTACATTTTAATTTTAATTTATCATTGTTGTAGGTCTATGGTACGACGGTACGACGGAGTATTAGGGCCACATTGAGGAAAAAAAATAAATCTGAGATTTTGAGAATAAAGTCATAATATTACAAGAATAAAGTCAGAAGTTTACGAGAAAAAAAGTCATATTATGAGAATAAAGTCATAATATTATAAAGTAGTAATTTTACGTGTTATTTTCTTTTTTAGTTTAGTTAGTTTTTTTAAGTTATGACTTTATTCTCGTAATATTAAGACTTTTTTTCGTAAAGTTATGACTTTATTCTGGTAATACTACGACTTTTTTTCTCGTAAAGTTATAACTTTATTATCGTAATATTACGACTTTTTTCTCGTAAAGTTATGACTTTATTCTTGTAATATTATGACTTAATTCTGTAAATCTCAGATGTTTTTTCCCTCAATGTGGCCCTAATACTCCGTAGTACATTTGCTCTTTGGCCCTCACTGCATTAGACTTATATACTATATACTGAGACTATAAACTGTGTTACCTTCATCACAAAGATCAAATGTTTTGCAGCTCCAGACAGATTTTCTTTTCATTCTTTGCCTAAAATGGCTCTTTTGATAGTAAAGGTTGCTGACCCCTGGTCTAGAGAGTGAGGTACAAAGTTTTTGTGCTGCTATAACTCCTGTATGACTTGGCCATGTAGGGTCTGGGGGGGGGTTGTTATAGAAAGGTCCCCAGTCTAAAATAGGCCGGGGGCACCCGAGTCACCAAGCTGACCTCAAAAAGGTAGTGGCGACAAAAAAATACAGGTTATGCTCTTTGCCTTTCCTCGTGTCTTCTGCACTTAAACGCACCACAAAGACTACAAGTGATGGCCAGCTGACCTCTGATATGCACATACGTTCTGCGACTAATAATTTGACACCTGTTTAATTCTTCTCGTAATATGATTGCAATGCAAATTGAGGATATGTGATAACTGGGGCTGTCAATCGATTACAATATTTAATCGCGATTAATTGTATGATAGTCCATAAAAATATGCTCAAATCATAACATGGCAAACTGCAGCCCAACAGGCAACAACAGCTGTCAGTGTGTCAGTGTGCTGACTTGACTATGACTTGCCCCAAACTGCATGTGATTATCATAAAGTGGGCATTTCTGTAAAGGGGAGACTCGTGGGTACCCATAGAACCCATTTACATTCACATATCTGGAGGTCAGAGGTCAAGGGACACCTTGATGGCCATGCCAGCTTTTTCTCAACAAAATTTAGCATAACTTTGCAGCGTTATTTAACCTCCTTCGTAAAGAGGTAGTTAGATTAGATTTTCTAGTTTCATATGATGCCAGTATCTTCACTCTAGCTTTAAAACTGAGCCCGCTACAACCTACAAAATGAAAGTTGCGTTAATGCGTTCCAGAAATAGATGGCGTTAAAATTTTAGTAGGCAACAATTTTTTGGCATCATTGGGCAAAAATTCCATAATAACCTTTCAGCATGTTGTAATCAAAGTGTTCTGAGAGTAAACTAGACTTCTGCTCCTCCTCATGGCTCTGTTTCAGGCTTTTAAAAAAATCTAGCCCGTGACGGAAGACTTTGTCCAATCACAGGTCATTTCAGAGAGAGAGCGTTCCTATTGGCTGTGCTCCGGTCATGTGAGAGGTGCTTGGTATTCCCCAAGAAATGTCAACATGGCTGCCGGATCATAAACTTCCGCATTTTACAGCTAAAGCGTGCACTACAAGATGATTCTGAAAACATTTGAGGAGAGAAATAGACATTAACGTAACAGAATATTGATTCATATTTGATCAGCGCTTCCTAGTTTGACCGTTTGATCAGAGTTCGCGAGTGATTGACAGCCGGCTCTCATAGACAGCAGATGGACAGCAGACCTCAGATCAGCTGTTAGTGGTTCTTTTCCTCCGGTCTGTGAAATCACGCAGATGCCGTTAGGAGCACCAGAGAACACGGAGGCACACAATTTTTATTACTACTGTCACGATATAGTGACCGTTTTATAAAAATAACTTTTTTTAATCATATTTGCTCCAATCTCCCTACTTCAGCTTTAAAATGAATTTGCGTTGTTATAGCATTAACTCTGAAAGCCCTCGTGATAACAAGTTGCAGTATTAAATGCAGTTTATAAGTATTAAATGGGTGAAATCACAGATTCGCCAGACTGAACAAACAGAAAGATTTTTTTTATCAACTGCCTCTGCCACAGATTCTATGTGCGCCAATACAGGCTAACTAGCACCAGTGGTACCGATGGTCAAAGTACACACAATAAAATACATAGGCCTCGTGCAAGTTCATTCACGCAATCGTACACAAACACGTGCATGCGTATCTATCTCTAATGCAGTTTGTCCAGCGAGATTTACGGGGTCCTGGGAAACCCGATGTAGACGGCCACAAATCAGAATGACTATGAAATAGAGAGCCACGCCAACATTCACACACACACACACACACACACACACACACACACACACACACACATGCATGTGCACACTCCAAATCTAAGCCCATTTGTGTCACACAGAGACAGAGGCACAGCCGGGACTCTTGTGAGCACACATGCACATGCAAACACACACATACTCATGCAGGGCACGCGCACATGCACACATGAAATATAGGTACAGCCACTGCACCGCTGAACCGGCTCCCAAAGGTGCCCACTAAATTTACTGGCTCCTCCAGCCACTTCAAACGCTCGCCATAACTTAGAGGCCAGACGATTTTATTGTTTCATGGAAGAAAGGACGGAGAAAAAAAGAAAGTGAAGGAGTGAAAGATAGATGTACTGGGGAAAAAAATTAAATCCTCCTTTGTCTCAGACAATTAAAATTCCTCTGGTTGTGAGGCACGTGCACACACATCTATAAGTGCATGCACATCTTGGTCAATCTTTAATCTCTCGGGGATAAAAACTTAAACTTTCATACAACTTAAAGTTTTAGTTTTTTTGCTTGTGCCTGAGAGGACTCACATTTAATGCACCCATGGACACAACAACAGAAGAACTATTAAGAACTGTTATTTTTGGTCCTCTGTACCAGTGTCTCTCTCTCTCTCTCTCTCTCCCTCTCTCTCTGTGTGTGTCTGCATGTGAACCACCCTGTGAGCTGCTATCGGTGTAGCTAGTTAAAGCTAATGGTGTAGACACCCCTCTCCTTCAGGTTATGAGGCAGTGAGCTGGTAGCAGAACTTGTTAATGTCCACTCCAATAGTAACACTTTCCTTCTGGCACTCTGGACTAATGATAAGCAAAGGTGACGTGTCATAGACCAATTTAGGGACATCTTTAAAGCTAGGGTTGGTAATCTTGAGAAACTAGCAAGAGTACGCTAGATTTTTAAAAAATGATCCAACTGAAAAACCCAGCCCAGTTTTGCCAACTCTTCCTCAGTGAAAGTAGCTAGCAGCACTAGCTCCAAAAGTCACTAAATCTAGAGAGAAAGTCGCCAAGTTGGCGTCCGTTCCTTCAGGCCTCCCTCCAAAACCACTCCCCCAAAATTATCATAATGAACGTAACGGTGTTAATTTCGTTAACAAAAACTATGACGGAATATGTTCGTCAGCGACCTTTTTTCCGTGACTAAGACGAGATGATGACGAGACGGCAGAGACATCATTAAACACTAACGGTGACGATATCAAACATGCAATATCGTTGACCAAAAAAAGAAAAAAAAAAAAGAAGAAATTCAGTCCATCTCTGTCCTTCTTGTCTCACACCTCATTCCTGACAATTGTGCTACTATATAATGCATAAAGTTTGCTGTTTGCGGGTCGGTTTTGGGTGGTTGAGTAACGCATATTTTTACATGTTGGGCGGGCGGATTGGCTCTCATAACGGACCGGTGGGTGTAACTGAACCGCGAATCATTAATGAGCGCCGTCAGTCTGGAGGACTCAAACTAACTGCAAAGCTGCATTCTTAATCATTCAACCTGTGTTTTTCATCAGAAAATGATAAGATAAGATTTTATTTGAAATGAGTTTGACTAAAATGACAGAAACATTCAATATCTGATGACTAAACAGGACAAAGATTAAATACAAAAAAAGGAAAAATAGCTGACAAAATTAAGAGAGAAAACACTTTGACTCAATCTAATGACTTTTCAGTGACTAAAACATTTTGAGTTGTCGTCAACTAAAACTATGAAGTATAGAAATGACTAAAATATAACTAAAACTAATAAGCATTTTCATTTTAAGACTAAGACTAAATCTAAAATAGCTGCCAAAATTAACACTGGAACATAAATAAACATGGCTATTGTAAGTACTCAGCTGTCAAGCTATTAGCTTGTGGAAGACTCCAGTGACGCACTATGAGTGCACGGGCAGAGTGCACGCAGGTAGCCAGGCAGGTAGTCCAGGTTTATTACAGTACTGTGACAGCCACAGATACTGGATTTTTTTCTTTTTTTTCTTGTCAGAGCATTTGATTTATTGATTGCTGTCAGGATGTGATGAGAATTTCAACAAATATAACAAAGAAATGTTTTCAAGAAGAAATCCAACCCTAGCTTTAAGAATTCAAAATCTAAAATATTCAATAATGTAATTCCATGATTGTCCATAGTTAATCGCAAATGAATCACACATTTTTATTATCTATTTAAAATGTACCTTAAATTGAGATTTATCAGGTATTTAATCCTCTTATCAACATGGGAGTGGGCAAATATGCTTGTTGTATGCAAATGTATGTATATATTTATTATTGGAAATCAATTAACAACACAAAACAATGATAAATATTGTCCAGAAACCCTCACAGGTACTGCAGTTAGCATAAAAAAATATGCTCAAATCATAACATGTCAAACTGCAGCCCAACAGGCAACAACAGCTGTCAGTGTGTCAGTGTGCTGACTTGACTATGACTTGCCCAAAACTGCATGTGATTATCATAAAGTGGGCATGTCTGTAAAGGGGAGACTCGTGGGTACCCATAGAACCCATTTACATTCACATATCTTGAGGTCAGAGGTCAAGGGACCCCTCTGAAAATGGCAATGGCAGTTTTTCCTCGTGAAAATTTAGCGCAAGTTTGGAGCGTTATTTAACCTCCTTCACAACAAGCTAGTATGACATGGTTGGTACCAATGGATTCCTTAGGTTTTTTAGTTTCATATGATGCCAGTATCTTCACTCTTCACTCCCCGCCACAACCTAAAAATCGCAAGTTGGGTTAATGCGTTAAAGAAATTAGTGGCGTTAAAACAAATTTGCGTTATTATCACGTTATTTTTGACAGACCTATTAAGAATACAAGATGGAGATGGCTTTTATGAATTGTTTTAATTTCTGCCGTCACTGTTTTTTAAATTAGAGTCAGGATACAGTACATGGCGGTGTTACGACAAACCTTTCTGTGTACAAAGAAGGTGTTTTTCAAGATATCTGTGTGATCTTCTTGTACTGCTAAAGACTCACAGCTTGCATAATGTGTGCTTCTTCTTCTTCCTCACACGGTTTTTGTTCTATAACATTATCAGTAATCAAATACTTTTGCACCTCAGTTGTTCAGGTAAACGGCAAACCAACCAACACACACACACACACACACACACACACACACAAACACACACACAGCGACGGGTTAGATGAGACGTTGTATTTAGCAAACTGAGCTTCCCGGCAGGTGGTCCACCAAATGTTATCTTATTGACCTCTGTCCTCATACACACACACACACACACACACACACACACACACACACACACACACACACAAACACACACACAGCGACGGGTTAGATGAGACGTTGTATTTAGCAAACTGAGCTTCCCGGCAGGTGGTCCACCAAATGTTATCTTATTGACCTCTGTCCTCATACACACACACACACACACACACACACACACACACACACACACACACACACAAACACACACACAGCGACGGGTTAGATGAGACGTTGTATTTAGCAAACTGAGCTTCCCGGCAGGTGGTCCACCAAATGTTATCTTATTGACCTCTGTCCTCATACACACACACACACACACACACACACACACACACACACACACACACACACAAACACACACACAGCGACGGGTTAGATGAGACGTTGTATTTAGCAAACTGAGCTTCCCGGCAGGTGGTCCACCAAATGTTATCTTATTGACCTCTGTCCTCATACACACACACACACACACACACACACACACACACACACACACACACACACACACACACACACACACACACACAAGCTAATTCAGTAAGTGAGTGGAGGGGATCACGATGTGATAAGGAGGCCTCTGACAGTATAGGACAAGGATTTACTTTGACTAAATCATTCTGAAGGAGAACAAAGACACACGCGCACACTCATGACTGAGATGAATATGAGGGTTTATAATATTGTACTAAAAAAATATCCAGGGCTCTTCTTCCATTCTCTCTTGCTACATGCCAACTATATCGCTTTTGTGCTACTTTTTTTAATTGTTTTTGGAAAAAACTAAATAGTTCCTGTATGTGTATGTGTGTGTGTTTGTGTCAGAGCGGCTGCTATAATGGCTATCCCTGTCCAATACAAGAGTGGTACCATCTGCTCTTTGAGATGTCTAAGGCCAAACTCCCTGCATACAGTTGGTGGTCTCAGCTTCAGCAACCACACAGATTGTCCATGTTTGCATATGTGTGTGTGTGCGTGTGTGTGTGTGTGTGTGTGTGTGTGTTTCTTAGCTCCTTCATAAACGGATGTGTTGTTGTGTGAACGCTGCAGCCCACCAAGTCAGAAAACCCAGATGGGATGAGGGATCATATTCTTGATTAAAAATGACGGAGGGAGTGCTGAATTCTTCTGTGCGGTGTGTGTGTGTGTGTGTGTGCATATGTGCGAACACACACTACACACACACTCACATATGTTGGTTTTGTACCTGCTCGCACACTGAGCTAGGTAAAGCTTGGTTCTCATTTCCTGAACAAGTTGATAAATTCCAGATATCCTCAGGTCTGAGTGGATGGAAAGAGAAATGCGGAGCGTTCGCGGGAGGTGCATACTTATTCCACGCAATTAACCTTTAATTAAGCAGGCAGAGGCAGAGGTGAGGCAGCAAGGAGCCACAGAGGAACAATACGCTGTCTGTTCATTTACTGGAGTGGTATTGCTCCGGAGTCTCAACCTGGTTGGTTGATAGATAAGTCTGGCTTGGACTGGTTAAAGAATAATTCTTCTTTATGGGGTATACAGAGGCATCTTTGACCTGAGAGCACACTGCACTTTGGCAAACACTAATTAGGGCCGCGACTAATAATTGTTTTCATTATCGATTAATCTGCCGATTGCTTTCTTGATTAGTCGATTAATCATAATCAGAAAATAGTGAAGAAATTTCCATCCCAGTTTGTCAAAGTCCAAGGTGATATCTTTAAAGGGGAACACCACCTAAATTAAAAATTCCAATTAGGGCTGTCAACCGATTAGAATAGTTAATCGTGATTAATCGCAAATTAATCACACATTTTTTATCTGTTCAAAATGTACCGAATCTTTGTCTTGTCATTGAGAGCAATCATAAGAATGATTTTAATTCAAAACTGTTAGTGAAGAGAGTGGATTTTTACACGAAAATGAGTTTGTTCATTAAGGAATGAGGTTTTATGATGATTGTGAGAGAAAAAAAAATCTCAGCATGTTTTGTTTTTATGAATGAGGCCTCTGTGTGTATTCTGTATGTATCTCCATCTTGGCATTGCTTGTAATTATGTCAAATTCTACTTAGTATACTGCTTAATATATACTGCATACAAAAACAGGATTAGATTCTGCTCTGGTTAGATTGATATATCTTCCCGGTGGGGGAAAAAAAAGTTATGCAAAATTTAAACTTGGCTTCACAAATTCAAAATGTATTTTGACACGCGTCCACTCTGAACTGGCTTGATTCACGTCCGTCGTAAATTGTTCTGTCCATGTGCGATTTATTTTCGAGACGGTAGCTGGCAAAGTAGTAGTAGACACTTCACATACGTCTCTATATTTATTTCTTTATTTTTTTCAAAAATCAACTCGTCTCTGATCTGAAGGTTTGACTGTTTATAGCAGGTAGCACGGAGAGGAGATTTGCTCTCTTCCTGTCAGATATATCTTTGCCTTGCGCTGCCCTGCAGATGGCTGCACACACTCCTTTGACTATTTATGGCAGCAGTTAACTCCCAGTGCTCTGGTAAAGAGCTTCAGCAGCAGGTGAAGCCAGAGATGTAGCGGAGAACCATATCCCAGAACATTACAACGCCGGGATGAAAAATAGCACGAGCCGGTCTCACCAGGGTTAAAGATTAAAATGTGTGTGTTTGTGTGTGTGTGTAGGGGCTAGTAGTATGATAGCAGATTGATTCCAGACTGGTGTTTCTGTGGGTTTTGGAAAGGGAATACGCCCTGCCCTCCTTTCGCTGTAAGCGCCGCTGTTGCATAGCCCCCTATCCATTCAGCTGATGGATGTCACCCAAGAGACTCACAAACACACTGCAACCTGCGATGGCAGGAGGGAAGAGAAGACAAAAGAAGAGAGGAGAACGAAAAAGAGGACAAAGGAAGAATAGAAAAGTGAGATCTGGACTCAACATAACACATTGTCATAAAGACTGTACAGCCAGCCACTTCTCTGCTGCTCTGTTCTACTTTATTCTATTCTGTGACACGCAGCTTAGTGTCCGTTTACTCTTCCTCATTCCAACAGAGGGATCCATCCCTCAGGCCACAGACCATTTCCAAACAGCCTTTATTGTAGCACGCTGTTTCTTTTGATTACAGGAAGGTCTCACTTTACCCCGCCACTCCGTAGCGGAGCTGATCGTATTACCCACTGTTCTGTGAGCTGCGCGTGTGTCTGTGTGTAAATATACATGTGTACGCAGCCAGATATGTAAACCCTGCGTACTACATGCGTGTTGTTTGTGTTTCAGATTGAGGTCTCGCCCCTTCCGAGTCAAGCTGCATAATATTTCCTTTCATTTCACCTCGTCTTCACTGTTATAGGATATTCATGTTCGATGTCTTCTTTGAGACAAACATCCTCTGTTCCTTTGCAAAGGAATCCGTACATATGTGGAACCTGCCTTAGGGGGAATTTGACTCTCTCGCTACATGTTGGTTTCATTCCAAAACAGTCTCACGGCAGTTTGTGAAATAGTCACAAAATTGAATCTATTTGAGTTGTGTACACAGACACGAATTTCTCTTTTTTGGGATGCTCAGTGCGACTTTTAACAACATATTTTTTGTGCATTTTCCTACGAATGTCCAGCATCACGTGACGCACGTGTCAATTTACACTCCAGACTTTTCAAAATATAACTACTTAGTTAGGTTTAGGAAAAGAGCGCTGTTTGGGTTTAAATGACATCTGAAGTGGCGTAGCTTAATTACGGAAGTTACGTGACAAAAAGTAGTAAGCTAGGAAAAGATTGACTTGGTTAGGCTTAGGCAACAAACTACTTAGTTAGGCTTAGGAAAAGATTGACTTGGTTAGGCTTAGGCAACACACTACTTAGTTAGGCTTGGGAAACGATTGACTTGGTTAGGCTTAGGAAACGATCGACTCGGTTAAGCTGAGACTACAAACTACTTAGTTTTTGGAAAAGATCACAATTTGGCTTAAAATAACACTGGATGTAGCGTAACTTAAGTACAGAAGTTACGTGGCAAAAACTATTTAGTTAGGTTGAGGGAAAGATCACGGCTTGGGTTAAAATAACTCCGGAAGTGTTGTAACTAAAGTACTAAGTAAGAAGTTACATGACAAATAAATCAACTTTGACTTGTGGTTTCACACGGGACACAAACACCGGCCTCTTGGGCAAAAGTCCTGTGTTTTTTGACCTGCCCATCTACCTCAACCTCCTTGCTGATCTCTATACTTCCCGATTCACAATTACATGGATCACATACGAATTGATTTCCGGCTGACTATCACGAAAATAATTTGAAATTTGTGTCTATGTAGACAACTCAATACATTTAATTTCGGGACTATTTCACAAACTGCTGTGGGACTGGGCTGTTCATTCCGAGCTGAAAAGTATAAATATACATATATTAAGGTTTTTAAACATGTACTTTTTCATACAAGGATATTTTAAGTTATCATACATGCTAGTTTATAGTGAGGAACACAGCATGCATCTAAAGCAAGAGGCCACAGACATACCTCTCATATCCATGTCCAAATGCATATCACATGCACATTTGGAAAGACTAAGTCAAAAGCTGAGAATAGAGTTGCACAGTGTTTAATAAATTGAGTCTGACTGGCCAATAAAACCTCGCTGTCTGCTGCGGAGGGGACATTCAGGGGTCGAGGGCCCAGCCCCTGATCCAGACAGACAGCCTCGATTCCGTGTTTTCCGCAAAACACAAACGGGTGAAATTCATACTTCAGCAATGTCAACTTCCCTCTGCAGCGCTGTCACTTACAGCACAGGCCTCGGAGAGTGCAGAGAGAGAGAGAGAGAGAGAAAGAGAGGATATATCCTGTATCATTTCCTGTTCTTCCAAGCGGTGTCTTTCTGACCTTGTTCATGATATGCCTCCATGCTTCTCAGTATCCTCCTGCCTGGCGCTTTTCTATGTGATTCTGTCTCTCCGTCTGCCTGTCTTTCTCACTGATGCTCTTTCTATCTGTCTGCCTGTCTTCCCCCTCTCGGCTCTACCTGTTTCCCTCCATCCTCTCTGGCAGCCTCAGCTGGCAGCAGAGGGGGGCACATTGCGGGCTGTGGCGGGGGTATATTTGCTCCCCCTTCTCTCCGGGCGACACGCCAGATGCCGCCTCTCCCTCTACACCCATTTTTGACCACACGGTCAAGAGGGAGTGTTTTCTGTTGCTCTTGGCCTGCGCTTTCAAAAGGCCTTTTCCTTCGCCCTGTCTGTCCTCGCTGCACGTCTGACGAAAACTCCGACCCCTTTTTTCCAACCAGAAGTGCTAGTTCTGGCATCGTAACCAGCCCTCTGCCCCCCCCTTCACACACCCCAACCCCCTCATTGAAACACCAAATATTTCATTTTCAAGGCAGGGACGAGGAGGCGAGAGATGAGGGAAAAAACGATACAGTATATTTATGAAAACAAACTGGACGGGCGCAGTTTAGACTGTGGATATATACCAACAGGAAAGGTGAGAGGCAGGTAAATGTAAACGTTCATTACATTACCATCGACTGCTTGGCCTCTGATGTACGTTCCCCGGTTTCTTAAAAGCTCTCCTCTGACCAAAGTCTAGCTTCTTCTAATTCCACACAGAGCTCTGGGAATTTATTCAATTACCTAGAATGATCACATAAGAAAAAGGGCTTTAGAATATGCTGAGCTGCACAGGATAAGCTTTCAGAGCCATCTACAGAATCGCTTTAATTCACCAAAAGTGTGTGTGTGTTTTAAAATGTCAAAGTGCCTCAGAGCAGCTTGTTTTTTGCTGAGTCCGTTAAAATCTCCCACATCCTTCTTTTTGTAAACAAGAACGTTATTTGAGAGTGAACCAGTGTGCATTGACATGAATAGTGAAGGAATTATTGATTTATATTTTGATGTCTTTATTTACTCTTACTTCTTACAATTGACAGTTTTTGTCAGGTTTATGCTATAGATATTTCAGAATAACTTGTATTTCTTCTGTTTTGCTAGAATATAACACAGTGAAAGCAAACATCATGATTAATCGCATAATTGTCCGTAATTTATTACAAATTAATCACATTCAAATCCGTTCAAAATGTACCTTAAAGGTCCCATATTGTAAAAAGTGAGATTTTCATGTCTTTTATATTATAAACAGGTTTAAGTGCTTTATAAATACTGTTAAACTATCAAAACGCTCAATATACGGAGAAATACACAAAGCCCGTATTCAGAAATTGCGCGTTTGAAACAAGCCGTTAGGATTTCTGTCCATTTGTGATGTCACAAATATACGTTATTTAGACCATTACTCGGTTTTAAACGTAAACATTCTAAATGTGTCCCAGTTTATTTCCTGTTGCAGTGTATGTAAATAATATCAGCTGACAGGAAGTAAACATAGACCCAAACTGTTGCCTAGCAACGCAATTCCGTTGCAATTCCATTGAAATGCACTAAAACGGAGCGTTTCAGGCAGAGGGTAAATACAGGTATATTCAGGCAGACAGTATGAGGAAAATAATGTGTTTTTTAAACATTACAGCATGTAAACATGTTCTATTAGAAACACAAAATACAAGTATGAACCTGAAAAGTGGGCATGTCTGTAAAGGAAAGACTTGTGGGTACCCATAGAGCCTGTTTTCAGTTCAAGGGACCCCTTTGAAAATGGCTATGCCAGTTTTGCCTCGCCAAAATTAGCGTAAACTAGTATGACATGGATTCCTTATGTTTTTTTAGTTTCATATGATGCCGGTATCTTCACTCCAGCTTTATAACGGAGCCCGCTACAACCTCTGAACGATCGGTTGCGTTAATTCGTTAAAAAAAGTAGTGGCGTTAAAACAAGATTAAGTTAATTGAATAATTGATGTGGAAGAGAAATCAAAATTTTTCTCATTCACAGATTCCTATATTTGTTTTTTCTAACCAACACTCCATAACCCAAATATACAAATTTTACTATCATATAAGACAAAGAGAAGCAGCAAGATACTCACACTTGAGAAACTGGAACTAGAGACTGTTGTGTGTGAGCGTTGTCTAGCTGACACAAGCTCATTCATTTTTCTATGACTGGACAAGTCTCATCACATGAGATTTTGATAATAAGGCTTGCACCTTCAAACCATTCGTCAACGTCCCAGATTATTGAGGAAAGGAACCGTCTGTGAGACAATACAGAGTATAAAACACACATATTGTCTCTCTTGGAGTTTTAAGGCTCGGCCTAAATTGAGGTTAAGGAGTATCCTTTCACCTTTACAAGACTTGGCCTGAGCATGGAAACACCACCCAGACAGCTTCACACACACACACACATGTTAAACTCCAGGCGTATACACACACACACACACACACACACACACACACACAAACACAGAGCGCTGTGTTAATGAGAGTGTACTCTCCTTCTGTTTCACTCTCTTTTCCGCCCCATCAGGGAATATAAAGTTTAACAGCCGTTTTGCTATCAGTGACCCTGAGGAGGAAACGCACTCACCACCGAGAAAACACTACCAATTACCCAAAAACTCTGTGGCCGTCTGTGCTGCGGTGTGTGAGTTTGTGTGTGTGTGTGCAAAGCCTACGGATGTTTGCTTGTGATGCACGTTTGCATGTCTGTGTGTGTGTGTGCAAAGTAGAGAGCATGAAACCTATTGATGTAAAGTTCCAACCAGAGTTTTAAGGAGTTGGGGGAGTATCAACTGTGTGTGTGTGTGTGTGTGTGTGTGTGTG
>CAKAKR010063129.1:2057-20211 GCA_916700685.1 Adelosebastes latens
ATAATGGTTGGATACTTATATTGGAAGTGCATCAGGAAGGGATCTTTGTCCGGTATGGACAGGAGGAATGATTACAGCCATACAAACCTGTTTAAATGTTCATACGGTATGGACCTGACTATTGATGTAAGACAGACTTGTTGTGAAACTATCCTTTAATGTGAAAGTAGCATTTTAATGTTACAGTTCAATGTGGAGCTAATTTTAACTCATTGTTAAGTATTTTTTAAACTCATCATTTTTTATGTATTATCTTAATTTGCAAAGTCACAACAGCTGTCAAACAAATAAAGAAAGTACAATATTTTCCTCTGAAATGTGGAGGTGTATTAGTAAAAAGTAACATAAAGTAAAGGGCAAGTACCTTAATATTGTACTTAAGTGTAGCACTTGTCAGTTGTATTCATTAAAGAACAACTGATAATCTGTTGTATTTATTTTTCCCCTTGTCAACAGGACCTGGTGAGCCTCTCACACTTTGGAGGCTTTCTGTTTTATCCCTACTCCAGCTTCTCTGCAGCATCAGCCCAATACCTCATTCCACCAGCTCGGTCCAGAGTGGATTTCAGAGCCTATCCAAGCGTCCTTAGCCGGGACTACTTCACTTCTCCCATGATGTCTTCACCTGTTCCTGCTTTGGGCGGTGGTGGATTGAAATATCTCGCCCCTGATTTGCTAATGCTACCCAAAACAGACCAGAAGGACTCAGTGGACGAAGCTGAAATTGACTGCAGTCAAGATGAGTCACAAACACGGTGAAAATACTGACCTGAGAGCAGTTACTGCTGATTTAAAGTGTTCTTGCCGCCTGCATGTGGTCTGCCCACTACCCATCTACAGAAACCAAAGGCTGTTCTCTCGTGGGAATGACACTGGACTTATTTCAATATGAAAGTTGCGTATTGTTAAAGTCTCATACATCTGCATCTTATTGCCGACATGACTTAAGATGGACTCACTGTGTCAAAAAGCATTTTATTTCAACAAATGTAACTTCATTTATAAATGAAATTTATTGAAATTGGATGCTGCTTAGTGAAATATGAAGACGCTGATTTAACAGCTCTTTTAAGATCAGAAAATGTCTTAGCTTTGAAAACCAGAAACATTAAACTGACAAATTTCGGAATGAAGTTTGGCATATAAAATATGAATAGGCCTAAGGAAATGAAACAAATAACTCAATGCATAAAACTAAAAAAAACAAAAGTTATAAACCAACTTTTGTACTGTTAACACACACAAATTAATATCTTAAAAATATGTCAGCTTTCTTTACATTTAAAGAATTGACTTATTTGTCTATGTGATTGTGTAGTTTTTTTTTTCTCAAAGACTGAAATCCAATAAATGATGAAAAATGACATTATAGAAAGAGTCCCTTTGTGTAAATTTGGCTTCAAGTATTTTTATATATCATTACATATATCAAAAAAACATCTTTTAGGTATATTTATCAGTCAAGAGTGGATTGAACAGATTTGATTGACAGTGACAAACAACCCATTAAAGCTGCAGTGGGTAGAAATGGAGCAAATATGATAGAAAAAAAAGTTATTTTTATAAAACGGTCACTATATCCTGACAGTAGTGCATGAGACAGGTAATCTGAAAAAAAAAATCATGTTTCTCTGTGTCCTCTGATGTCCTCCGGTGTGTGTCCTCCGGTGCTCCTAATGGCATCAGCAAGGCTGATCAAATATTAATCAATATTCTGTTACTGTAATGCCTATTTCTCTGCTCAAATGTTTTCAGAAACATCTTGTAGTGTACTGTTTAGCTGTAAAATGAGAACGTCTGTGACCCGGCAGCTATGTTGAGATCGGTTGAGGAAATACCAAGCACCGCCCACCAGCTGGAGCACACTTTCTCAATATAATATCTGTAAAACATGATATGAGATCACTATAATACAAGTGAGAACACGACTACCACAAATACTTTTACACTGAATATCTTGTAAGCAATTTGATTCTGCTGGCAAAATATTATTTACACAAATGTAGATCTTTTCCTGATTCTGAAGCATTTAAAGCATTTTATAATCCTTTAGACGTGTTAATTCATTACTTGACTCCCTATAATTGTATTTTAAGTGAACTCTTCTCTCACACTTTTATAAGACAGGTTGTCCTTTTTTTATCATTTATTTTGATTATTTTACTTCCTAATTTAGATGATTTTGTCACGGCTCCCTTAAATTCCCCACTCCTCATGTGTCTTCCATGTCCCCAGTTTGCCTCTCTGTGTTTCCCTCTCATGTCGTTGTCTCTCTGTGGTTGTGTGTGTCGTTCCTGTCCCCATTCTCCCGGCTCCCTGATTGCTGCTGAGCTGTTTCACCTGCTCCTAGCCAAACACCTGCAATACATCAACTCATCAGCCCTGCAGCATATCAACCCTGGCTTTCCTACCAGTCCTCCTCACATCGTCCCATCAGCTGCGGTGGTAGTTTTATGTTTCTGGCTGCGCCTAGTGTTCTACTTTTGTGCTCAACCTCCTTGTGTGTTTGTTGCCCTGCTTAATCCAGTTTTCCTTGTGCTTTAGGATCATCATCTACAGCCTGCACCTCATCATCCTGCCTGCTCTCACCTTGCATTCCAAGTCCGCAAACCTCGCCTATCCCTCCATGTTCCCTCACCTCACCATCTCCAACTATTGCTCAATGCTGCCTATACCCTCTGCCTCAAACAGCTACCTCATCGTGCATTCCACCTCCATTCCCCACTTATCCCTTAAAATAAATCCCTTTTACTCCACCAACCTCTGTGTCAGTGTCCTGTGTTTGAGGTCACCTGTACCAAACCGCAACAGGTGGACTTTTATCAGTATGTGTGGCAGTCATGTTCTCAGTTGTATTGTAATGTGTTGGTTGGAAGTTTTTGTGTTCAATAAAGTGGGAAAAAAGTTGATTAAAAATAACAACTTAATGTTACAGGACCCTTGCAGCAACCACTTAATCCCATTGCAGCCCTGTCTCCACCATGGGATCGGCACAGTGGATCTGTTGCTTCCTTTTTGTGGAGTTCGCTTTAGCTCAGTTTAAATGAAGACCAAATTACATTAGGCTAGAGTGTTGTGTGCAGTGTATGATGCATTAGAATATATGCCATACACAAGGTCCAGTGAAATTAAATAGTGAATATTTATTTTGAAGTAAAGAGATGTAGATTAACAGGCCTGTCAAAAAGTTGAAAATGATCAATGTGATTGCTAATTGAAATAACAGAGAAGGCTAAAAGCTTTCCAAGCTAATTTGTTTTCAAAAGCAACAACAGACAGGATGAACATGGTATTTACTGGCTGCATTAGTTGACCTAAACAACTTGAGCTGTTTCCTTTAAAGTTGAAAAGTGCTCTACATGACAAAATGAAAGGGCATACAAGGCCGGGAGGTCACAAACACTTGAGGTCATCTGAACAATGAGGTAATACAGTAAATAAGGTAAATAAATGCATTTTCTATATGTCTGTATGTAAAGCATACTATTATACATAAATTCAAATGGAGAAATACATTTTAAAACCATAAATTAAATTTATCCTTCAAATGAATTCATCAGAACAGGGCTTAAATTTGATGTAGATTGTCACCTATTATGTTACATGTTCACAAAGCAGCTGTTTTATGCTTGTGAAACGATTCAAAACGTCTATGCATATAAATCCTTGCAAGATTGGCTGAACCCCAAATCCATAAATAGATACCCTCTATACTTCAAAACTATTTTGTATACCTTTGCCTCTCCTGTTTTTCACTCTGTTTGCTGATGTTTGCTGATGTAGATTAATAAAGGTTCATCTTATCTTATCTTAATTATTAATTATTAATTTTAATTTTTAATTCAATTTAATTTAATTTAATTTTTATTTTTTTTCCTGCCAATCTACTGCTCCACACTCCAGTCCAATAGATGGCGGTAATGCACCAACCACCAATAAACACCAAAGAAGAAGACGAAGAAGAAAACACCAAAAAAAACCCATTCAGGCGTGTTTTGATGACGTCATACACACGTGACCCAAACACAGCTTCGTAGTTAGCTAAATGTCGCCGTCCACCATGAACCATGGCTCTCTTATCATAATGAATGTAGTATTTTGAGAGTGACAATGATTTCAGTGAGCTATATTCTGCTGTGCGGACAGCTGCTGCTGCTGCTGACGGTGATTCTGTTACAATGTCTGGAAGGAATTCACTCCCAGAACTCCTCATCCACCACGGAGACTCCTGCTGCTGCTGCTACCGGTAGTCAGGGAGCCACCGCGCTGCCGTTCAGCGAGCAGCCGCCGGAGATAGTCAAATATGACAGTACTAGTAACTACACAGAACCCTACGTGTACAAACCCCCGTCACCTGTCGTCCTCTGCAGCTACCTGTGAGTAACATGAACCGCTAGTCCTGCTACAATGCTATCGGTAGCATGCTAGCTAATGCGCAGCCAAGGCCTATGGAAAGGAGGCTGGATCACGCGTCATTAACCAGGGGGTATAGCGCATGCGCAGTAAAATCTGGTCGAAATGGAGCCAATCGTAACGCAGCTGGAGTCATACTGCGCATGCGTTATACCCCCTAACAAGACCCGTGACCCAGCCTCCTTTCATAGGCCTTGATGCTGCTGGGTGCTGTTGTTGTGAGACTGACACACTGCTCTCAGAAAGACCAGTCATTTATTTAATTGACTCAAAAGAAGGTCCGACACTGATATTATCTGTCTGCCGAATGTACTGTAAAGTCATAAAAAACCTGTCCATACTATGAAGCGAGATTAACGAGGTGTGTTGAGCCTAAAGCCAGCAGAGTTTTCAATGTTAAGAAGGAATGTGGGTCTCTTTTAACCTGGCTTGATCACCATGGTAACTCTGCTGCCAGCTCACGTTAACCTGGTCCGGACCAGGTGATGTTCGAGGCCCGGCTGACACAGGAGGCCTACTGTCTGTCAGACGCTGCAGCGGGCTCAGTTTTAAAGTGGAGATATTAGTAGGATATATGAAACTAGACGACCTAAGGAATACAAGTCATGTTAGCTTGTCAGCAGGGAATGAAATCAGCACCTGCCACCTGCCAGATACAGGGTAAATGTTGGCTGTGGCAGGTGAAAATGTCAGGTCACCTTCCACCATGGCAGAGAGATTTTCCTTATATTAAGAAATATTATTTTTAAAAAGCAATTCTAAAGCCTAAATGAAATATATGGTAACACTTAATTTTACAGGTCCACAAATTTCATGGATTTTTAGGTACTAATTAGCAAGTAACCTATTTGAAATTTATTTGGAATTACTGCCAAATTACCCCCAATATTTACCTATAAATTTATTGAAAATTACTTTATTATAAACATTATTCAATAATTATTTTCCGCTATTTCTCAATAGCTGGTAATTTATTTAATACATTTCCAGGAAAAGTATACAAAGTGAATTGATATGCTTTATTTCCATGTCTGCTGGTAAATAGATAATAATTAGCAAATAACTTCTTTGAAATTTGTTTAAAAACTGCCTGAATCATGACATCAGCTACCAGGTTACATTTAATAGATAAGATTTTTGCTGATCAGAAGTGTCTTCTATTAGTTTTGGTTTTCCACCTCCGATGAAGAGCAGCGCCTAAGGGCCCTATTTTAACGATTATATACTATTTTAGAAAATAATTCTTAAATCATGTTTATAATAAAGTAATTTTTGATCAATTTTGAGGTAAATATTTGGGGGTAATTTGGCAGTAATTCCAAAGAAATTTCAAATAGTTAACTTGCTAATTATCACCTAATTACCATGAAATCTGTAGACCTGTAAAATGAAGTGTTACCAAATATAGTCATGGATTAAGGTTACATGATATATTCCATGATTCTACCGTCTGGTACCACTGACTCAGCGTTTACCATTCTAAAGCGTTCTACCTAGATTTCAGAAGTGGCAGACAAAAATCATGAGTGGCCGGTAGAAATGTTCAGTGACCTGTCACAGTGGCAGGTGAGGAAAAATCCAATGAGCCCAACTGTATTCATGTGTGATGATGTTAGTCCCCAAAGGAGCCATTTCATTGTAGATTTTTTGAAACGTGACCTCAAAATGACTTTGGTGATCTCTAGGATAATCACAGCCTCATGAAACTTTACAGCCTCAAACTAAAGACCTAGAGCATTCAGAGGATGGATGGCTTAATGTGGTATTTTGGAGGGATTATTGATAATTTTTATCAATTCTCCAGTGGTTAAAAAATAGTTAAATTTAGCTCCAAATCTATGTAACAAATGGTATCAAGCCAAAAATTGCTGCAACAACTTGAGACATAAGTGAGCAGGAGAATGGCCATCATATACTTCCATCATAATGTTCTAAACCCTTATACACTTTAACTTTTTATTTTAATTAATTTATTAATAATTTATTAATTTGTGTTTCTGATTTATGACTGGAACAACTTGACACACAGTTCTGAGATGAGACTTGCACAGTATCCTGCTCACTTTTTTTTCCTGAATGTATGTAAGTTCTCGTGGCAAAAAAATGGCCACACGATGAATACAGTAAGCGCTACTGTAATTGCAAGGCTTCGTTCGGTGGCATAATTACTAATTTACTTTTGCAAGAATGGTGACGCCATTTCCAAAGGAGTTCATTAGTAAAATGTGATTTTTGTCGCCAATTTCAAACCGAAATCTGAACATAATCTCCAGTCAGGTTAGGTGTACAGCATGAGATACCATGGGGATCATGCCAGATTAAAAGAGAACCACCCTTGTGACATTGAAAACTCTGATTTGAGGCTCAACATACCTAACCCATTATACTCTCGCTTTGTAGAACACCCCTCAGTATACATTTTTGCCAATAATTTAGAAGATTGCAAACAGATATTATGAATAAAGTTTGGCTTGTGTTCTCTACTTAAAGGAGGTAATGTAATCTATAGATTTCTGTTGTGGGTTCAGTCATCAGTCATATTCACAGCAGTGACAAACTAGCTCACATCCCTCACTCTTTTGTCTTTCATTATGATGTATGATGAAGACCAGAGGAGTTCATCTACTGTCAAGATCCTGTAGATCATGCAAATAACCACAGTGCCTTTCTGGAGATGGGCCATGGTTGTGTTGGGGTAAGTGTTGTTTTTTAAGAACATATTATGTTGTTAATCACCCAGCACTTAATCTATTTACTGTTTCTGTCTTTAGTGGGGTGGCCAGACTCAAAAAGAGGTGAACCACACACAGGTTATCTGCACTGCACTCGATGGCATAGAGTGTGCTGGACCCAAAGAATTCCTCAGAGGAAACGTACCCTGCATCAAGTAAGAGATACGCTGCTGGACAATGGCAGTTGTGCAATCTACATGTGCCAAAACTGTCACCCAAAACGTCATGCAAAACAGTATTGAGTTAATCTGTTAATTATTACTCTTAAAATGAATGCTTGCATTTTAGAATATGACCCTTAAATCAGCTGATGATTCAATTTAATATTCAGTTAAAATCTCAATTATTATTATTATTTTTTGTCATATTCTTTGGCTTTACCAGTTAATGGCACTGTAAAGATAGATGTCTATGTCATACAGTTATATGGTGATAATGTCTTTAAATTATGTTTTAGATATGTATTATTTATATAGTTTGAGATATTGTTTTTCAGAGAGCAATTCTCCACTCTATGAAAAGACATTCAACACATTATTCTGGTGAGAGGGTTAGAAAATGTCGGCTAAAATGTTGCATCCTGGGACCAGCTGGTTTTGCCGTAGAGAGGGAAAAACTGTTACATAACTCACTTAACCAATTTGGCGTTCTCTCCTCCAAATAATCCAGCCACGTAACTATACATTCATGAAATGAAATCGCACATATTAGGATCCTCCTTACCCCGGTAATATGCACAGACATTACTTGTTTATAAGAGTGGCATTTAACAATGTAACAGGACACGCGATAGAATTCTTCCAATTCTTGCTCTCCTCAGGAGGATTTCTAATATCTTTAGTAAACCCTTAACTTTTCATCATGTCCAAATTTTAATTTGTTCAGTACTTTGTTTCATGACTAAAAACCTGCAAAACTAATGGCATTCCCATCAGCCTCAGCTATAGTTTGTGTCTATTGCTAATTGACAAAACTCTAAACATGGTAAACAACATACTTGCGTAAACCATGTTAATGTTGTCATTGTGATTATGATAGATTGCATTTAGCTCAAAGCACCACTGTGCCTAAGTACATCCTCTCAGGCACGGCTGTAGACTCTTGTTACAGCCATATACCCTTATTGTATTTGCAGTACTAAGAGACACGGACCAGCTTTACCATTTAATTCTTTTAGTCTCTACAAAAACAGGTAAAATAGCATTCTGTTTTAAGGCTCCCCTTTGATTTGAATCATTTAACATCACACATTAAATCCATTTCCTCATTTTTAATTTTATTGTACTGTTTTATGATATTTTTGTAATTTGTCTTTTTTTTTCCTATATCAAATGTAATGGCACAGATCCTCCTGTAAAACGAGACGATGCATCTCAAGGGGATCATCATGTAGACGATAAATGTGTGCTCTTAGTTTAGTTACACTCACATTAGTTGAAATGCGTGGAAACGTGTCGATGACGGCAGCAGAGACTGAATACAGTATCCGTTAGATAAGACTGAGACATGATCACCGAGGCTAATACATACACAGTAAAAATATTGGTAGAGCAACTCAGACAAATTCCAGATTTACATCAAAAGTCACATGTAGTGTTCACTGTTAAAAACACTTCTACCCATGCAATATGCACCGTTCAAAACTAATGATCCAGTTAATTCAGGTGAACATCTGTGGTATGCCACTAGAGGGCAATGTTTACAAATGTCTAGAAGCACCACTTCCCCGTTTGTTTGGCCATGTTTCCACAGTACACCATGTTCTCCCAGCATCTCTCTGCATTCATCAGCACATGAGCTTAATCTCTGTAGTATCTGCATACAGATCAGAGAGGTGCGGCCGCTGGACACAATCAAAGCAGCACCTGTACAAAGACACCTCTGCTATCTGGTACTTGGATAAATGCTACCTTTGTGAAGCTTATAATAATCACTTTCTGTTCAGACTGTGTCCTCCCATTCTGTCGTACAGAACAGGTGTTGCTTTTATTGTGTCCGCTCATTGTAGATCAGAACTGCAGGTGTTTTTTCTAGCTTCTTTTAAAGTCTTGTGGTTTGTTTCATCATTATCATATTAGTATTTCCATTATTTCTTCTTGAATAGTGGCATCATTGTTCTGCACTATATTCAGTTTTACACTGGACACATTACACATGGACATTTAAATTGCCTTGTTCTCTTGTTCCTTTTGCTGTTGGTTTTGCACAGATACACCGGGCACTATTTCATCACCACGCTGCTGTACTCCTTCTTCCTGGGTTGTTTTGGGGTCGATCGTTTCTGCCTGGGTCATACCGGCACTGCCGTTGGGAAGCTGCTCACCCTGGGAGGCCTGGGAATCTGGTGGTTTGTGGACTTGATCCTGCTCATCACCGGTGGCCTGATGCCCAGCGATTACAGCAACTGGTGCACCTACTACTGAGTGTGCTACTGAGGACTCTGTCAGACATTATCAGTTAAATATTGAGAACTCCAGCGACGTGACCTCGGCCACCATAGTTATGAATCTGTGGGCTGGCTTGCTCTGAGGGGATTTACTGCTCTGCTGTGCAAAGTGGAGTCCAGGGATGTCCTGAGGACTCCTACAGGGCTCCCAGGAAAAAAATGAGGAATCATTTAATTTCATTCTAATTTAATCCGCTTGAAATTTCCCTACAGAACGCATAAGAATGACTATTGTACTCACAGCTTTCACCAGAGCGACAGTGATGGCAGTACTACTTTTTAAGTACTAAATTGCAAACTAAGGTCTCTTTCACACCTGTAGATCAGTTCATATGGTCCGGAACGAGGACATGTTGTTGCTTTTTACTTCTGGTCTGCACAAGTACAACACCAACCTTTGTTTTAAGTGATGCATTGGGAAAAATCACTGCACTCATATGATATGTTACCATGGTTACCAAATGCTTTGCATAAATATATACATTGCTTATAAGATTGCTTCTTTGACAGGTGGCTTTCACACCACAATCTAACCGCACCAGCGTTTGCTTGGAATCGGACTGAGACCGCCTGAAAAAGGAGGGTCTCAACCCAGTTGTTTAGTCCGCGCTGGAAAGGATCCAAACAAGGGTGGTTAATATGTGGTGTGAAAGCAAACCAACCAACCAACCAACCAACCAACCACAGGATCTTACGATAGTAAATGTGTAATTTTAGCAGGAATAAAAACATAGTACAGGACACCCCTTGGTTCTCCCCTCTGTTCTTGTTTGTCACTGTGATAAACAAGATCCAGTTTCAGTCTATACTAGTTAATAGTCATTATCAGTTATTTCTTATTAGCTCTTTGTTACACCAGAGAACATAAATAAACACAACTTAACTGTCATTTTTCAAACCGTTCCCCATGTAGCAATAATGACACACGGATGACATCACTAAAAATGTAAAGAGTTACCTTTCAGTCCATATGACTTCATGTTTACAGCTCCAGTGTGACCATGAACCATGTTCTGACTAAATGAGCTGAACTACAGGTGTGAAAGTGACCTGAAATCGCACAATCTGTTCTGAAAAGTGAAGCACGTCTGGGTCTGTGGAACCAGTTTGTCCTGGATAGTTTGGGGATTTGATGATTATCTGGCATAAAATGATAGAAAATACAATTTACTCTTGATCCACATTTTCTCTAGCTATAGTCCCACTCCTAATGTTGTGATATAGTCTGGTTAGACAGTCACTGTTCGTATAGCTAATATTGTATACTGACCAAGAAGCCTCCATTCCAGTTAAATTCTGAGCAATGATCTTAGAAATATCCTGTCACATCCTACACAAGAGTTCTCACCCAGAGTAGCTTTCCTTCTCCAGATTACCCAACAGCTGAGCTTTGACCCTTTCGCTGTCCTCTTCTATACTGGAGGCGTTCTGACTTCTGGACTTTCTCTGCTGCTTTAATGTGCTCCTACTGTACTTGGATTGATTAACATTACAGCCTCAAGCAAGTTGGAACACAAAACTCAAGATGGACAGCGTGTTCACAGAAGTCACGTTGACGGAGGTGATGATTTAGTGTTTTCCAGTATTGGCTCTTGGAACGTTTTGAGACGGGGCAAGCACTAAATTCCTTTACCTAGAAAAAACTAAATGTGTGCTGTGTGGGAGCATTTCCCTCCTGTCTGACCCTGTTCAAAATGTCTTCAACTAAAACACATTTTGTTTGTTTTTTTCTTTCTCCAGCCAGACTCAGGCCTCACATTAAATATTAAAATCTTCATCTTCCACTTTGTTAATTTTTTCTTTAAGGTTTATGTGCTCTTTCATAGATAGAGCAGGTTTCATTATGCAAGGATCCATAAAACTCTGTTAGATCATAAAAAGTTGAAGAAGACATGATCGTCAACGTGTCGACTCTTCTCATCCAGCAGCACTAATATGCTTTTAGTAGCCAGGCAATATATTTTCAGCTGGCTAAACATCTTTTTGCGGGAGGAAACCTCAAGACACTGCTTTAATTCACTCAATATGGCAATTGATATGCTGTCTTACACACATGTAAACATATGTACAGAGTTGTTCATACATAAGATCTGAATGTAATCCTCTCTCTGTAGAAAAATGAATATAGAAAACATACTGAAACATAGTGTGTTCATGCCACTTTGAAAATGTTTGTGTTCTGGTGTCTGTTGGCCTTGTAAGATATTGTATATAATATTGATCCACAAAACAGAAGCTTCACTTGAGAAGGTTTTTTTTATTCTTTAACTTTAATCCACTGTTGTATTTCTGTATTTGCCTGATGTGTTCAATGTGTTGAGTCAGAAAAGACATGTTCCCGGAAACGTTCTTGATGTTGATTTGACCATGTTTCCTTTTCAAATGATCTCAAGTGGCTTGTTTCTCCTGAAAAAATTAAAAATAAAACTTAAAATGGGAAACATTGTAGATCTTTCCTGTGCGCCGCCTCTACTTTTTAATTAAAGCTACACACGTGCTCCTGGAAAACCCAACTCCCCCTGTTGTGATGGCGAGAAGCAATCCAAAGTGTCTCATGTTGTATTTGTCACTGTTCAAAGTCATGACTCAATAAAAAGGCTCTGGTACATTGTATTCTCTTAGTTTTCTGATTAGATTTAATGGGCTGTGGGGAGAATGTCAATAAAAGAGATTGTTGTCTCTACTCAGTACTTCAAGATATTGACACGTGTTACAAGATTGGATGGATCGAGCACCTTGAGTTCCTCTAGCGATGCAGAATATGGTCAACATTTTCAACAAAACTAAATACATTAAGTGAAGAACATAACAAATGTCAAGGTATATTTAGGTTGATATTTCTGTGTAATTGACATCACGGAGTATGTCTACTTGATGACTCTTCTCTTGCTATGTTTTAGCGTTTACCATCATATTGTAATTGGCCAAAGTGGTTGCTGTTCAGCATTGTCTCACTTTAAAGGGGAACAAACACATAAAAGACTGTTTACAGTCGAGGAGTTGAGGAGTAGAACTGTACATATGACAAACAGTTGTATAAAGCCTTTTGTGTCTACAGAGGGAGCTGTGTGAAGTCTGATAAATATCCTCCAGTGATGTCACCTAACCATTCATCTGGCTCAGGGGTCTGCAACCTGCGGCTCCGGAGCCACATGCGTCTCTTTAGTCCCTCTCCAGTGGCTCCCTGTGGATTTTTAAAAAAGGAAATTAATAACTGTTTTTTGTTTACATTCTCATTTTTATTTATCAATGTTGTAGGTCTATGGTACGACGGTACGGCGGAGTATTAGGGCCACATTGAGGAAAAATAAATCAATCTGAGATTTTGAATAAAGTCATAATACTACGAGAATAAAGTCATAGGTTTACGAGAAAAAAAAGTCGGAACATTATGAAAATAAAGTCAAAGGTTTACAAGAAAAAAGTCGTAATATTATGAGAATAAACTCATAAGTTTAAGAGAAAAAAAGTCATAATATTATAAAGTAGTAATTTTACGTGTTATGACTTTATTCTCGTAATATTACAACTTTTTTTCTTGTTAAGTTATGACTTTATTCTCGAAATATTACAACTTTTTTTCTTGTTAAGTTATGACTTTATTCTCGAAATATTACAACTTTTTTTCTCGTAAAGTTATGACTTTATTCTCGAAATATTACAACTTTTTTTCTCGTAATATTATAACTTTATTCTGGAAATCTCCGATTTTTTTTCCCTCAATGTGGCCCTAATACTACGTAGTACATTTGCACTTTGGCCCTCACTGCATTAGACTTATATACTATATATTTAGACTATAAACTGTGTTACCTTCATCACAATGCTCAAATGTTTTGCGGCTCCAGACAGATTTTTTTTTTTGCCTAAAATGGCTCTTTTGATTGTAAAGGTTGCTGAAATATTCAAAAATATTTAAATGATTGACCACTAATTTAGACATCAGGGTCTTTAGCAAAGGCTCTTGGGTATACCACCAGACCGGAGAACATTCTGGTTGCACCAGACGATAGTGAGAGATGCAGGGAGTATAGTACGGCGGACAAATTCAGCATTGTCATGGTGAACTGAAATCCTCTGCTGAACTGGTTGTGTACACTGCTGTGTGCTGTTCAAAGCTTCAGGCTTCAATGTCACGGGAGGCGGTGTCGGACTATTAAGAATATAGAGAGTCTAAAGAGTCAGAGAGAGATCCTGTCTTCACCCAGAGAAAGATGTCAGAGCTTTGCCTGTGGGAAGCACAACTATAATGAGCAACCTGACCACAGTTCACTCTGCAGCCTCGCTGAGAACTGCAGGGATGCTCTTATTCCACGGCTTGAAAAAATATCTAGAGGCCTCGAAAATGCCAGTTCACAGCACTGCTGTTGCATTTTGTAAAAGCTAGAGCCTAAACAAGCTGTAACTGTCCATCATACTGATTAGCTCCAAGTAACACTTTCTAATAATAAAAAGAAAACAGCTCAACTGGTGAGGTATGTTGCTTTGAAACTTGACAAGGATACATCTTTTATGCAAGAACTAACATGTTAGGTTGACATTGATGAATACCATTGATGATTACGTGCATGTATCAATTAGTGACTGTTTTTTTAAGGCCTAGGTGATGCTGATATGTTTTGGACTGAAACTACTGGAACAAAAGAAATACGGAAACCTGTACAGATTTGTTTATTCCTAAATATTCCATTATATGTACAACATTGACTACTGGAATCCAGTGTAAAAACTGATTATTATATTATAGTTGCACTAGTCAACATTTTCATATTACCAAAGGATCAAATGACTAATGGCCTAATGTGAAAGCTGTCACTCTGAGTGATGAATCCTACAGAGCGTTTTAGCGTCCTTTAGCTCATTTGCTATAGTTTTTTACCTCCAAATCATTCACTCACACTAACCTTGTGTCCAGTCACGGCAGACAGCCAAAAACCTACGATGAACCCACTGTACACTACATGCCCAGCACCAGTCAGTACACAGACAAAGTTAGTGACCAGCTGGTGAACATAGTGGAGCGTTTAGCAGCTACAGAGACAGATATGTTTCTCAGAAGTTGGTGGAGATCAAAGAAATAGAGTGAATATTCAACACATTCTCACTCCCCAACTCAACATATACCGACACTTCAAACGTAATGACGCTCTAGGTAACACTCAGGCGTCAGTTTTGGACGTGTCAAGGATGGCGTGTCAGTTTCCGTATGTTACATGCATAGTGTCTTTTCAAAATAAACTCCCAACAAAGGTTTACATAGTTTTTACGTTTACTTACGCAACAAAACTAGGTTTAGGCAACAGAAGTACTTGGTTAGGTTTAGGCAACAGAAGTACTAGTTTGTTACAGAAAATAACTACATTTGTTATGTAACTGGCGTTAGTAAAGTATGGAAGTTATGAAACAAAACTAAGGTAAAATAAGTCAGTCGGCTCCAGCCCCCGCAACCCTGAATAGCGGTTACAGATGATTGATGGATGGATATTTTGCTGTTCCAGCCATTACCTCATAAATGTAAACACCTGAGCTCACATCTGGAAATCCACCCTCACGCTCCTTTAGATCTCAGATCAAACTGGACAAATGGAGACGAAGATGGATTAGAGAAATTTAGAAACAGTCTGTTCCAACTGAAACAACTCCAATTGGATCAAAATGTTGTTCAAAAAGACACATGCTGATTGCAAGATTATTCAGCCATATAAATTACACATTATGATATGGTTAGCCTACGTATATCCAGTATTGCGCAAGTTACTGAAATTCACAGCTACATATAGTAATTCCTAGAGACTGACTATATCCACAACACCAGCATTAGATCCTGCTCACCGTTGACTTGTCTGTTGTAAGAATCAGCAAGGAACTGACTTATTCTGTCCACATGGGGATGGCAAAAGAGATTCCTGCTGCCACTTTCAGAGTATTTATGCCTATTACGTCTCCGTCCTGTTAAACACAGAATAGAAGGAGAGCCTTGAGACTAAGTGCATTTCCATCCACCTGTTTTTAATGCACATTTTCAAATTGTGCATAAAACAACCCGGAAATCTATCACATTAAAGTTTTTACACTTGGCCGAGGTGTAAAAGTTGGTGTATCGATAAATGGAAACAGATGAAGCATGTGACTTCAACGTCCACCGAGTCCAAGTCTCCTCATCGCTCCACACAGATCTGATGTAACCCTCCTCACATTAACACATGAAACACACAGAAATGTTGAGTTTTCTACTTTGTTTTTCACCGTTTGAGGTTCGACGGATGGTCTTTTAGCTACGCCATCTTGTTGCACCCTCTTCTTCTGCAATGGAATAACAGTTTTCCGACTGGAGAAATGGAAAATAGAAAATTTGCGATACATTTGGATGGAAACCTGGCTATTGTGGTCTCAAGTGTTTCATTGATTTAATAGCTTTGCGGAGAAACAAAACGGCAGCATGAGTAGTATGCCTCTTTTTCTTCCAATGCACATACTCATAGCTCATAGTCTATTCAATGTTCTTTTTACCTAAAACAAAAACCATCAGTCTTATTGTAGTAACTTTGGATGATGCTGGGTTTTCACAGTGATGGACGATTTATAAAATACATCGTTGGTATGGCAACTGTTCTCTTTAGAAAGAACTGCATTTTTAGGGAGAAGAAGCTGGAGGCAGCAACCTTGATAAATGAATGTACCATCTGTATGATTTTATTCCACGGTAACAATGCAAAGGCCTCCACAATCAGGTGTTGTCCTAAAATACTGTGAGGGAGGCTTAATCTTGAACCTGAAGGAGTAGACTGGAGACTAATACCCTGGAGACTGGGTAGTAAATAAAACAAAATCATGACCTTAGTCCTCACTGTCATGAATAAAACAAGAAAGATTGCCTACATAGCAGGAAGCATAACAAATACGCAAATGATGAATAATGGTATTATCACTTTTCATGCGATATAGCACTATAAATCCTCTTACCAAGTTGACAAGCGGCCCACCAGAGTTGCCATACTGTGAATTAACAGAGCAACACAAACATTTTCTTAATCATTGTTAAAGTGGAACAAAAATTGTCAAGACAGATCAAATGAAATGCAGGAAAGAACCGAGAAAGGAAAGGACTGTGTTTGTGATGTCAATTGTGGTATCACTGACATTAATGATGGCGTCAGTTTGAATGTAGTCCATGTCTGAGTCCTTAAAGCCCAGCTCCAGGCCATTGCGCTGAGCAGTGCTGATAATGCTGGTGGTGACGGTGCTCTGCAGGGAGAAAGGGCTTCCCACCGCCACCACGAATTCACCGGGGCGCAGTGTCTGAGGACTGGCCGAGACCAAGTACAGGCAGGGGGACTCTGCATTAAGACACAAAAGGACATGACGACCCACAGAGAAGGATAACAATCTATTTTATAAACGGAACAGGAACACATGTTGGCTGATATAATGTCATTATTTCATTAATTAGCTGACCATGGTATTGTAAGATTGCTTAAAGGTCACCTATTATGCAAAATGCACTTTTCCATGTCTTTTAAACATCAATATCTGTCCCCAGTGTGTCTACAGGTCACCATAGTATCATAAAAGACCATCCTCTCTCTTTTTCTCCTGCTCCGTTTGTCCGGAAATGGGTGTCGAAAATCACTTCGCAGCTTTTCCTTCTCTTCTGACGTCATTAGAGAATTGCAAGCCATGGGTTGGTTGAATCAGAGAACATCCAGCTAGCTGACCCCGCCCCACAGCGTGTCACTGTCTCTCCTCCTCAACCGAACTTGACCAAAATAGCTTCTACTGTTAGTCTGCAAGAACCAGCAGAACAGGCTTCATGTACTCCCATCATCTAAATATAACATGTTCTTTCACAAAGGCTTTATGTAATTACACTGTTTAAACAGGTGATATTTATATATTATATATATTTGATGTCATGCATGTAGAAGAGTAGGCTACAGGGAGTAAATAGTGACTTGTAAGCAACACAACACATTTCTGTTTCACAGTCAAACTTTATTTGAGTTGACAGATGACAATATTAATTATTCACAGCATTTTTAATCATCCCACCTGCAGTTATGTTGACATGGTACAGGAGAAAGTCTTTCAGCTCTGGTAAACTACGGTAAACTAAGCTCCGGTGGTCTGTAGTCATGATAACACAGTGACAGCTCCTACAATAATAACCATTACTCTGATCTTCCATATATTTATCAGGTGTCTTTTACCAGAAATAATGAACTGACTACTGTTTAACATCTTCTATTTTCCACCCTGATGGTCGCTGTGTTTACACACCGTCTCATAGCGGTAGCATGTAGCTAACCCGTTAGCATGTAGCTACATGCTAACGGGTTAGCTCTGTATCTCCATCTGATCACAGCTGTCTGTTCTCCTCTGGGATGATTCTGTCGGTCATTTCTCAAAGATGGATCTGTAAAGACAGACATAAAACAGAGTGTATGTTTACGGTTTACAGAGTTGATGCAGAATGTAAACACTGAGCTAACTAACAGAGCTATAGATAGCATTATTTACCTGAGAGAAACCGTCAGGAAAACCTGGAGTCTGGACCGCAGATGTT
>CAKAKR010063133.1:0-43077 GCA_916700685.1 Adelosebastes latens
TAAATTCAAGATGGCTGACCTCCTGTTGAGTTTTGGGCATACATCCAAGAGGCTTATTTGTTTGTCTCCACATGTTACATCTGTCTGCCAAAATTCATACATGTAGGTGAAACCAGAGCGCGGGGCTCTATTTTTTCAACTCCCTAGGGGGCGCTAGCGAGCCATTTTGAAACACCCAAACCCGAGACCCTTAAAATATGAAATTTTTCACCGCGTCTGATAAGTATGTCAAGTTTAGCAACTTTTGGGGTATGGCAAAGGCCTCAAAAAGGCGATTCATTGCGGAGAAGAATAATAAAAAACGCTTCAGTTTCAATAGGGCCTTCGCTGGCCCGACGTTGTCGGTGCTCGGGCCCTAATAATAGGCCTAATAATTAACCCTATGAGACCCACATAGACCATTATTTGTCTCTTTTAGGGGGGTAGAAACAGGGGGAGATAGCAGGTCAGCAGTAGATGTCACATAGAAGTGATGTACATCATCTGAAAGCTGGGGACCTGAAGATTAATTTGAGATGCAGCTCAGTGTGTCAAGTTGTTCTAGTCATAAATCAGAAATAAACATGAATTAAAATAAATTCTGAAAGTGTATAAGGACTTAGAAGATTATGATGGAAGCGTATGATGGCCATTCCCATGCTCTATTAAGCTTCCTAAGTTGTTGCAGCAATTTGGGGTTTGCCAAAAACTGCATGTAATTAGCTTAAAGTGGGCATGTCTGTAAAGGGGGGACTTGTGGGTACCCATAGAATCCATTTTTATCCAGATATATTGTGGGCAGAGGTCAAGGGACCCCTTCACCATGCCAGTTTTTGCTAACTTAACTTTAAAGCTGAAGTAGGCGAGATTGGAGCAAATATGATTAAAAAAAAAGTTATTTTTATAAAACGGTCGCTATATCGTGACAGTAGTACATGAAACAGGTAACCTGAAAAAAAATCATGTGCCTCTGTGTCCTCCGGTGTGCTCCAGTGCTCCTAACGGCATCTGCAAGATTTCACAGACCGGAGGAAAACAAGCAGTAAGAGCTGATCTGAGATCTGCTGTCCAGCTGCCGTCTATGAGAGCCGGCTGTCAATCACTCGCGAATTCTGACCAATCGGTCAAACTAGGCAGCGACAACAAAATATTGTTGTCTATATATGTTACATTTCTCTCCTCAAATGTTTTCAGAATTATCTTGTAGAGCACGGTTTAGCTGTAAAATTAGAAAACTTGTGAAATCTGGTGAAGGAACGCCAAGTTCCGGTCACGGGCTAGATTTTCTAAAGCCTGAAAACAGAGCCGTGAAGAGGAGCAGAAGACTAGTTATCTCTCAGAACACTTGAATTACAATATGCTGAAAGGTTATTATGGGATTTTTGCCCAATGATGCCAAAAATGTACTGCCTACTGCCACTTTAACTTAAGAGCGTTATTTATCCTCCTTCCCGACAAGCTAACATAACAGGGTTGGCACCAATGGATTCCTTAGGTTTTCAAGAATATAGGTGTGATTGAGCACCCATAAAAAGAGTCTAAAATCGCCACTTGAAATAAGTATTACTTTCAAAGCCTTCCTTTTAGTGTGGGTTTTAAAAAGGTAGCTGTCAGTCTATTTGAAGTGCGTCATTACTGTCTGCATAAAGCGTGTTGTTGACTTTATAATTCAGTGTGTGAATTTGTGCTTTTGTTCCTTTTCTAAATCTTTATTGTCTCCTTTCCTTTTTCTTCTCCCTCCCTGCTGAGGTGATTTTTCAAAACACTGCATTCTGCGCTTTATGCCGCACAATTATGCACAAATATGGGTCAACACATCCCTAGGATGGAAACTCAGAATTGATTACATATCTTGATAAGCACTCCAGCTATGCCATTATCAAATATTGCCTAATCCCCGAGCAGTGCTTAAGGGAGAATGAATAAATTCACCCTTCATATTTTCAGACAGTCAAATGGGTTAGCTATCCCCACATCACCTCTATTTTCTGCTGACAAAAACAAATTAGTGACAGGTCGTAACGATGGCTCATCTGTTTTTTTTTGTACCTGTGTGAAAAGTGAGGCGTTATCTAACGCCCCAGCTCCCCACTGAAGAGCAAAGCATTACCCAGAGAGTATCTTTTTTTAAACTTCTTCTGCTGTGTGTTCAGAGGAGATATCATAGGTGCCACTAGCCGTACCGCTTCTGTCTTTGCTTCTGTTTGAAGCTCCTGACAGGCTATATAGCCTGAATCTCCCTTCTGGGAAAAACAGCAGGAAATTCCTCAGATAGACACCATTTAAAGAGCTCCTGTGGTTAGGGCTATTTTGTTTTGTTGTATTTGTTCCACACACACAAAAAGATGAAATACAAATCACGTGAAAGAAATATAAAGTATGTGTGAGTGCTTGGTAGAAACCTGTAATGAAAAAACACACACACCCAGAAGACATACAAAAGATAAAACATTACTATACAAAAATCATCCGTATGTTTTATACATTAGTGTTCAAAATATTCACATATAAAGTAAGGAGTAGGAGTATAGTTCAAACAAAAAAAATGCACAGAAGCAGGAGTAATTGCTATATGAACAACATTTTCTAACAGCAGGGAATTTCTATGTCTCTTTATGTACATAATCCATTAAATGTACATTCTTATTTCACAAGATAACTGTAATTCTCAGCCTATCTAGTAGGGTAATTATGGAATTGAGAATAGTTAAAACAATATCTAGAGCTGTAAAGGTAAATCTGAATACTTATATCTCGCTTTAAAGACAAATGTACAGGTTTGAAGAATGTCGATGTCAAATATAGTCAACACACACATTGCTCACGCAAGCAGTGTAGCCCGGCGTTATACAAAACTCTCTCTTCGTTGCTGTTGACTGGGAACCCGCACGCGGGTCTCCAGCTTCGGCGATATATATCTGCGCTGGGCTATAGGGTGACTGACTCGCATGCGAATCAGCTTGTTGTGCTAAACTCCAACACCTGTCGCTAATGGCTAAAAGTTTCCGGGAAGAACTCACACTTGTGAACTTTGGTTCTGGATTACCTATAAAATGTTTTTTTTGTGTGTGTGTGTGTTAGGAGTAAACAAATAATTCACTTTTGACAGAAATCAGTCAACGGAGCTCTGCCACCAATAAGCTAAAAAATGAAGCCAACGTAGAAGTGCCAAAAACTGCAGTTCATCAAATGGCCACTTGAGGTTGGGTCCAAAAGCGAGTCATTCCCCTCAGACCGCAATGTTAAAATGTCCAACTTTACAGCAAAAATAAACATGGTCACAGCCTGATACAAAAAAATGGTTTTGGTCTCTATAGCTAATATCCCCGTTCATGACAACTGTACGTTTTTTATACAACTCGCACGTTTAAATTATATTAAAGGTCCCATATTGTAAAAAGTGAGATTGCCATGTCTGTTATATTATAAAGCAGGTTTAAATGCTATATAAATACTGTGAAAGTATCAAAATGTTCAATCCACAGAGAAATAAGCACAGCCCATATTCAGAAATTGTGCGTTTGAAACAAGCCATCGAGATTTCTGTCTATTTATGATGTCACAAATATACAATATTTAGACCATTACACGGTTTTAAACGTAAACATTCTAAATGTGTCCCAGTTTATTTCCTGTTGCAGTGTATGTAAATAACATCAGCTGACAGGAAGTAAACATGGACCCAAACTGTTGCCTAGCAACACAATTCCGTTGCAATTCCATTGAAATGCACTAAAACGGAGCGTTTCAAACAGAGGGTAAATACAGGTATATTTAGACAGACAGTATGAGGAAAATAATGTGTTTTTTTAACATTACAGCATGTAAACATGTGCTAGTAGAAACACAAAATACAAGTATGAACCTGAAAATGAGCACAATATGGGACCTTTAAGGCTTAATCGAGGTCATGGGCACTTTGAGTGACAGGTGGGTGCCGTACCAGGTCGCTGTCTGCTAGCTGTTTGCTCTGCTGCGTCACCCGGCCCGCCTCTGCTCCACCGACGATCCACATTCTTTGCCCATTTTTTGCATTAGCCGGGAGTTAGGCTGTGTCATCAATGCCAAGATGGCGACGGCTGGAGACACCCACTTTGAGCTTCCCAACGGCTCTTCAGAAACCTACGGGTAACGTCACGGAGACTATGTCTATACTTTGGTACAGTTCATGTCTGCCACTCATGAATATGCCATGTTTTGTTTTCCTTATTCATAAGCTCCAAAGTGTTACTGAGACTATTATTAAAACAAGTAATTCCTGTCACAAATGTCAGGAATTGCAGGTTTTGCGACCCAAACGCAGATGAACTGATGAGGAGGCAGCAGGAAGAGTACAATGACTTATTGACTAAAATGACAGTCCAGAAGCCGGCGGGTAAAAGCAGTGAATAAAAAAAAAGCCACACAGAACGCTAAACACTGAGATCGTAGGCTGGAACATTAAGCTCTAGGAACAAAGAACAATGACAAACTGGTGAGAAACAAAGGAACTTCGCTGGTTTATGTATTGATGACTACTGGGGACGTGAGCAGGAGGTGAGTTGACTGCAGGACTAATAAGGGACAGGTGAAAACAAATCAGGGCGGGCCAGAGGATCAAAACTGGCGGGAAAACACACAAAGACAGGAAGTAAAACAAGACATGACACATGAGGATAGTGGCTTACGATATAAAACAGGAATCAAACCCTAGGACCATGACACCTATGACCATATTTTTGTTATTTTTCTAAGACAAAATTTCTATAAACAGGTTAAGGAACAGGTGTACATTTTAAATGAAAACCCATTTTTACAAAGAGAACAGTGGATACTGAACCCATGGACTTTTGGCATTTTGAACAATTGTTTTTTTTTCTGGCTCATGTAATATTTATAGGTAACTGTTTAAAAGAAAAAGCATGGAGAAATTGTGTCTTAGTTCCACTCAATCTAAACTGTAGAAGAATCACGTCCCTATTCTTTAAAGTGTTCTAGAGGGATGTTGAATAATCAGCTTATCATATCTCACATACGCCTCTTTCATTGCTGGGATCAATTTCTTGCAGATTCTGAGTCGTCTTCATTAGCAAAGACGTTTGTGCCTTTGAGGAACTTTGAGCTCCTATTAGTGTTTCCAATTCATTTAGAGTCCATCTGAGCTGAGGGTAATTAAGAGGCTTTCCCATTTCGCACTGAAAAAAACGGTGATTCTTGTCTCGCTAATTGGGTAAACATATTTACTTCATTTGATTTATGCGTTGTCTTATGTTTACCTTAAAGGGAAAATCCGGCACCTTTTTATGTGGATGTCCAATCAGTGTTGATGGTAAATGTAGTCCATTGAAGCAATAAATTTGTCAGCGAGCGCTATATTGACCGAGTTCTCCTGCTCGCGGAGCTGGGCCTACATGTACCAGGATACGTTGCGTGCAAGCTATTAACTTCCAGCCAAAACATAGTGTAGCTGAGTTGCGCCTATAATACTTATGCAGGTAATAAAGTAAAAACACGGAGGCTCCATATTGCAAACCAGTGCGAACCAAGACGGTAACTAAGATGAGAACTTTTTATTATTTTCCACAGTCAACGGCAGCACATTACAGCTTCACTTAACCTCTTTAACCTTTCACAATAAAAGCTCAACTTAAATTCTTTCAGTATTTCACTAAGAGGCAACTCAACAAAACAGCTTTCAATCAATATAGGTGACAAAAATACTCACTCAATTGTCATCTGCTCTCTTGGCCCTGCTGGTCTTGGTTGGATTTTTCTACTTTGTGAACCTAAAGAAAGTCTCCAGCACAGCTCTGTCCCAGTGAGGAGTCAAACTTTCAGGCATTGTAATGCACACACCGGCTCTCCCGTCGGCAACAGCATCTAGCAAAAAACTGCCCACGCTGACATTCATTCATGGCATCAGAGGGGAGTTCGAGCAAAAGGCACCACCAGTCGGTGTTTGTTCACGGCAGCTCAGGTTCTGGAGGGTCCCCGCCGGCCATGGTCTGGCTCAAATAAATACGCCTGACTATCTGAGTCAGCCAAAACACTGAATAAATATATATATATATATATATATATATATATATATATACTCATCCATAAAATCCTCTCATATTTTGGGATGCCATTTTCGCACTTACAATGGAATTTACAACAGGTTTAGCAAGTTGCATTTTTGAGCAGCATCTTGAGAACGTCCGCCCCCCATGTTGGCTAAGTAGTTTGTAGTGTTTCCTTGCATCCAACTACATCGTTGTTATGTAAAATTACGGCGCTGGATGTAGGAAGTAAAACAGATTTTGCAGCAGGAGAACTCAGCTTTCTTGGCCAATATGGCACGCACTGAAGAATTTACAACTTCAATTGACTACATTTACTTTCAACACTGATAGGACATCCACGTTAAAAGAGACGAATTTCTCTTTTAAATACTTCATCCAAAATAAAAGATTGAAAATAAGGTCATGTAATATCTTGTCTCACTTACTTATATCTAAAATTACTATAGTTACAGAATAGCCCTTTTTTACGGCGGCATTTTCACATGTCAAAGCAGGAAAAGCAGAGGTGTAATCATCATATAACATTAACAATCGCTGCATGGCATAGGTTTTTCCAGTTTCAGGGCCCTGCTATTGTGGCACAGCACACTCAAATAGAAGCATTGTTAATGTGCTTTTCCTGCTATATTTATATGCTATATAAAAAAAGGTTGATGTGCCTAGAATGTGAAAGGACTTCTCATATTCTTTCTTGTAATGTTTTGGAGATCACTCGTGTTTTAATTAAAAAGCATAAGAGAGACAAATAAAGTGCAAATTAGTATTATGTGTCAGGATTAATACAGGTCAGACAATTGCTATTTAGATATGATGCAAGTTTGAGGGCCATACTAAGTTACCTAATGGATGAAAAGGTGTTGTTTTTTTCCTCATATATTGTTGGATCATTGGTCGCAAGCACTCCAAAATTATGTAATGTGTTAAGTGCCACACACAGGAATACTGCACTGACAAAGCCAAATAGTGCTGACAATTAGACCCACACTGACACTGATTGAAGGACACTTACTGGTGTTTTTGCTTGATAGCACCACAAACTATGAACTATAATTCACCAGCATGGAATATCCCTGACAAAGTTTCACAATGGTTGTCTTTGTTGTAGTGTTATTGCACGGCATTACAATATAATGTAACGTGCTCTTGTTATTTGATCCGGCCCATGTATGTGCATCACTGTCCTGAGGGAGTCCACGCTGTGCCTGTCATCCAATTAGGACTAAATCTGATTTTGCTAAAAGGCTCCATCATTTAGGAGGTCTTTCAGAGAGCGGGCACTGAGATGCTTTACAACTGGGAGATTGTTTGCATTCATTTTCACAGCAGTTAGCACATTCTGCTCCGGCTCTTAAGCGAACCCCTTCCTGCCTCGTGTTTGCAGCTGGCAGATACAGACAGATAGGTCTACAGTCAGAACATCATGAGCTTATGGCAGCCATAATCGATATGTTTTATAATAACATTGTATCAAATGACAATGTGAGAACAATGAGATAATGCAAAAGGGGCGCTCAATCTTTCCATCGGCTTTACAGAGCTTTATGGCATGTTCCGGCTCATTGTTTAGTGGTCTGGCATTCAACTTTATACCGTTTCACTCTCACCACTCTTATAGTGCTGTTGTCGGCCTCGGCAGGCAGCTGTATTCAGAGAAAAAGACATAAAAGCCCCACTATACTACTTGCTGAGCACAAAACAGCAGACGGACACAGTTAATGACTAGCTGGTGGACACAGTGGAGCGTTTAGAAGATAAAAAGACAAATATTTCCCTCGGGAGTCGGTGGAGACCAAAAACAGAGCTAAAAAAAAGAGTGTATGTCGGCCTTATATTCATCAGGTGGCCCGAAACACGACTCCAAATTAACGATAATGGTACTCTGTGACTGTAAATAATAGGGCTGTCAACGTTAAAGCAATAATAACGCGTTAACGCAAAATCGTTTTAACGCCACTAATTTCTATAACGCAATAACGCAATCGATCTTTCGAAGGTTGTAGCGGGCTCAGTTTTAAAGCTGGAGTGAACTGGCATCATAGGAAACTACAAAACCTATTTGTAATCCATTGGTACCAACCATGTTATACTAGCTTGTCGCGAAGGAGGCTAAAAACTGACAACCTGGCATGGCCATTTTCAAAGGGGTCCCTTGACTTCTGACCTCAAGATATGTGAATGAAAATGGGTTCTATGGGTACCCACGAGTCTCCCCTTTGCAGATATGCCCACTTTATGATAATCACATGCAGTTTGGGGCAAGTCATAGTCAAGTCAGCACACTGACACACTGACAGCTGTTGTTGCCTGTTGGGCTGCAGTTTGCCATGTTATGATTTGAGTATATTTTTGTATGCTAAATGCAGTACCTGTGAGGGTTTCTGGACAATATTTGTCATTATTTTGTGTTGTTAATTGATTTCCAATAATAAATATATACATACATTTTCATAAAGCAAGCATATTTGCCCACTCCCATGTTGATAAGACTATTAAACACTTGACAAATCTCCATTTAAGGAACATTTTGAACAGATAAAAAATGTGCGATTAATCACATGATTGTCCATGATTAATTGCGATTCATCGTAAATGTTTTATCTGTTCAAGATGTTCCTTAAAGGGAGATTAACCAATTGTTTGCTAACAAGTTCGCCACATCAATATGTCAGTGTTGTGTTCACAAATGTTTCCGCTGCCCCCCAAAACTACATTACTGCAGGTTTAAGCATACATTGAATGTGCATCTAAAACCACACCTGAAGCATTGATAATGGAAAGGTTCCATTATCAATGCCTCAGGTGTGGTTTTAGATGGAGAAGAAGCAGGTTTTAACAAAAGGGAGGTGTAATTCTGCTGTCTCAGAAAATACTCCACGTATTCAGCAGCTCTGCTATCTTTCTTATAAATGTAACCTTTTGAAAATGAAGGACCTACAACTTTGAAAAATGAAAAGAACTCATTATAAATTACTTAGAAATATAAAAGGCGTATTTTAAGGGGAAGAAATCTTGCTTTAGCTGAAAGGCAGTGCTTTAATAGACTTCACAAAGCCTACGAAAGCTTATTCAACCACTTCCAATAGTAAGGGTGAATGTCACGGTAAAGAGTAGTGGTACAGTCATAAACTGTAAGAAGTGGACGTAGTCACCGTGACGACAGACATTGGTTTGTGGACTACGGTTTTGAAGCCTTAAATTTGTAATTTTGGCCGTCGCCATCTTGTTTTTTTGAACAGGAGTAACACGAGAGGCTGTCGGTACAACCGAACACTGAATAAGACCATTTTAGGCAACCAAAATGTTGCAATTAACCTTCATGAACTGAAAACACACTGTGAAAGACAAAACACGGACAACTCCCAGACCGGACAACGCCGTGGTAGCAACCTTTCAATCATAAGGTAGCCACGCCCTAAAGCATCCCCTGCTTTATGGTCTATTTGATGCCAAATGGGACCATAATTCACTAAATGAACATCATGCTGTATTGAAGAAGACTTGAAACTAGCGATTGAGACCATAAACTCACGTTTACAATGTTTACTGAGGTAATAAATCAAGTGAGAAGTAGGCTCATTTTCTCATAGACTTCTATACAATCAGACTTATTTTTGCAACCAGAAGAGTCGCCCCCTGCTGGCTGTTAGAAAGAATGCAAGTTTAAGGCACTTCAGCATTGGCTTCACTTCTCAGACCCGGAGGTTGCCGCCTGGGAACAGTACATAGTAGTAACTTTAACAACCAACATAAATGGTGGTGGATTTGAACCTGGTGGTGGGATGGCAGTTGTTCTAACAGCTGATTTTTTAGCATCTGTCAGGGAAACTTCTTTTCACAAGCTCAAGGTTTTCCGGGGATAGATCTAATTAGCCAGAGACACTTGTGTGATCTGGATAGACTTCTGAAAACAGAAAGTTCCAAAATCAATCAACTTCAATTATCAGGACAGCACTTGGTGGTGATTCAAGCATCTTCATCAACCAACAGAAAAGTTGGCCGTATTAAGGACGAATCAGGGACCTTATTATAGTGAGGCTAAAGCACACTGACCCGATATGCCTCCCAGGCGAACCTGGACAGGCACACGCTTTCTCTGAGGAGAAGACTAATCAGCCAAATGCCATACACCTGTCTGGGATGCATAGTCTTTTTGAAAGCGCGAGTGAGAAAGACATTAAAAATCCAAATCAAATCAAATCCAAATAAAGCCATAACTTAAGGCAATACATCCCCAAAAAGTAAATTAATAACTTGTAACTCTAGATTCTAGAACGAAACAGCTGAATATAATTTAATATAACATTTAGGCTACATTAAAGGTCCCATATTGTAAAAAGTGAGATTTTCATGTCTTTTATATTATAAAACAGGTTTAAGTGCCATATAAATACTGTGAAAGTATCAAATTGCTCAATCCACAGAGAAATAAGCACAGCCCATATTCAGAAATTGTACGTTTGAAACAAGCCGTTTGGATTTCTGTCCATTTGTGATGTCACAAATATACAATATTTAGACCATTACACGGTTTTAAACGTAAACATTCTAAATGTGTCCCAGTTTATATCCTGCTGCAGTGTATGTGAATAACATCAGCTGACAGGAAGTAAACATGGACCCAAACTGTCGCCTAGCAACACAATTCCGTTGCAATTCCGTTGAAATGCACTAAAACAGAGCGTTTCAGGTATATTCAGGCAGACACTATGAGGAAAATAATGTGTTTTTGAACATTACAGCATGTAAACATGTTCTAGTAGAAACACAAAATACAAGTATGAACCTGAAAATGAGCATGATAGGGGACCTTTAAGCGGAATATTAAGTTAAAAAAGAGAATATATGAGGGTTGACAGTCCTCTACCCACCAATTAAGCATTAGAGCTCCAAAAACTGTAACTACTGTGGGTTAGAGTTTTATATTTTGAGAGAGAGGAGTCTTGTGGGAAAATTCTAGATGTATAATTTTGTGTGTGAAGTGTGAAAACTGTGAGCTGTTTCATTTTTTCTTTTTCCAAGTCTTAAATACCATAGCATCTCCCTATGATGATCTTACACTAGCCTTCCATAGACTTTAATTGGAGCAAAAGTAGAGAGAAAAAAATGGAACAAATGAAAATACCCCAACAACTAACAAACAATTATGAAACATTTACATAGAGAAGCACAGAAATTGAACAATCTGCCAAATTCTTTGGGTTGGGAGTGTAATAGTACTTGTAATTCATCACCTAATAAGCTAAATTAGGTCGCCATATTATTTCTAGTATTTAACTTTTGCTTAATGGCTTCTACTAAAGAACGTATACTGTATTGCTAAGAAGTGAAAGTCAATTGTTCGTTCCATTGCAACAATGGTGCCCAGCAGCAAAGCTACGCTTCCGCCATTTTGGACTGAAAACGACTACCAGACGCCAGTAAAAGGATTTCTCAGTACAGTAAAATTGTTTCTATGGCCTGTGTTGAACAATATAAATATTATAAATATGCCCACTATTATAACTATTTACTTACTTACTTACTTACTTACTTATTTATTTAACTTAGGAGCATAAAGTGAGTAATGGACAAAGTTAGAAAAATCCAGCACAGATTTTGAGTGCAAACATCTCAAACATTTTCATGTCAAGGATCGAAAATCGATGTCCAATGATCCACAGACAAGGAGGTTGTGTCCTGTGCTTTTGCCCTCTGTGTTAGTAAATAGCCTATAACTACATTAAATTCTGTTGATGTCATGCTACTAGCGCTACTAGCTACTGGCCGATAGCCGGTTGTTTGGGAACAGAGACGTTAATATATCTACCGCGGCAGGCTTACAGCATACAGCCCATGGGTGTATTATAATATAATAAAAGTGATGAATTACAGACAATATATCCATTATTACACACGCATACAGCTAGCAGGAAGCCGGCAGAACCGGATATGTCATATGAGCGGGTGCAGGGGGGCAGCGTGCCGGGCAGCGTGCCGGGCAGCGTGCAGGGCAGCGCGCAGGGCAGCGCGCAGGGCAGCGCGCAGGGCAGCGCTACCGCCATCTAGAGGCTGTAGTCAAAAAAGCAGCAGAGATTTGCCTCTTTGCTTCCATAGTCTTTGCTTCTGCTGGCTAAAACAATGCCCTGTTTAAGCACAGATGCATCGGTTTGATTGAGCGGAGCCTGGAGTGACAGCCTGACATGAAGTCACTCTGACAGCACCCCATTACAGTCTATTGGATGAGAGCGAGCATATCAATCTCCCTCTCTGTCGCCATTTTATATATCGTAACAACCTTTGAACACATTGCAGTGCTGTCTTCATATGCTTGCCTGCTCTAAGTAGGTCTTTTTGAGGTGCCTACAGTACGATGTAAACTATGCAAAATGGATACATTTTAAGTGCAAATGCCTGGAAAGCCTCATTTCACCAAACAAGCTTTTTTTTCAGCAATTGAGGAATCACAAGCTTCCTGAATTGTTCCATCCTTACATTAACCTTTAAGCCTTAAACAGGTTTCTAGTACCGTATGCCTACTTAGATTGTGCTCTTAGCACAACACGGTGCACATAACTTCCGTACAGTCTTGAGCCTCAATGGCCATAACAATAAAAGTAGCTTACTTATTCCTAGGTTTTTGTATTTGTGATAATTGTACATTATGTGTACTATTAGCTGAAAATTGCAAAGACAGAATACAATAAAATAAAATGAGTAAAAATACACAATCAAATTTAAATAATTTGTCTTACTGCAGCCTCTGACTATGGTATTTTTAACTCCGCCAAGGCCGAAGGCCGAGGAAGGAGGTTATGTTTTCAGCGGCGTTGGTTTGTTGGTTTGTTTGTCCGTTAGCAGGATAACTCCAAAAGTCTGCATTAGATTTGAATGGAATTTTTTGGAGGGGTGGGGTGTGGCACAATGAACAATCCATTAGATTTTGGTGGCAATCTGGATCATGATCCGGATTCAGGAATATTTGTAAGGATTCTGATTAGCCTGAGCATTAAAACCACACATGCGCAGTGTAACTGATGACGTGTTGATGACACATGACCCCGCCTCCTTCTGAGAACAGAGAGATACGTGTGTGGACGTGTGTGTGGGAGCTGCTGGTCGTCCGCGGTGAAAAAAAAAAAAGCGGTAGATGACGGGATGAGAGACAACATAGTGTAACGTTATACAGACTTAACAAGACTGCTGAATGAGAGAGGCATCCGCCGATACGTCACACAGAAACACACCGTGTTAATAATAAGACGACAACCTCACGGTACCGCCAGCCTCGAGCTGTGATCTGTTTTTAAAGTCAAGCGTTGGCGGAGTATTAAGAATGCTTCCAAGACTTTGCCTTTTGTTTGAAACTGTTGCTTCCAGGTCTTTAAAATCTGTCAGACTGACTTCACTTGACCTTCACAGAGATGACTGACACTTTTATGTGCTACAAACAATTCTCCAAATTGATTCGGATTTGCAAAAAGGCCAGCAATGTCAATATGCATCAACTATATTGAGAGGGCAAATTTATACAAACATTTCCAGGGTCACAGTGGGAGAAAAAAAAACTCAATGTGATTCATTTTAATGTTGAAACCCAAACAGATATCTTCCCGTATCAGGAGCTGGGAGCCGTATGAGGAAGAAAACTGGCAAATCCACCAATATCTCATATATGATCTCTCAGTAGCAACAGTATAAACTGTTACTATCGCAAGTAAACAGGAAATTTAAAACATGATTCATTGTGGTGTTTCCTGTAATATTGCATGCTTTGCAGAACAAATGTAGTTGTGCAACAATGCCTACCAAAAATAGTTGGCATTATGTATGCAAAGGTAAAAAAAGGTATGGAAAAAAAAAAGTGTAATATCTCAGGAGTAAACCTGAGATATATGTATAAAGATAGTGACGATTGCAATATGTTAAGGGAGTACAACCGTGATAGAAATCACAGCTCGATACCAGTGGAGCGAATTGTTGCAGTGTTTGCCGTTTCTGGCTCTGGCTTTGTGAAAAGAGAAAATAGGCTCGAGCAAATTATCTCAAAGTGAAGTGTACAAAACTTCCATTTGCTACCCCAAGTCTCAAAGATTGTCTTACGGCGCTATTTCGGTGGATTCGGTAACACTTGTAGTGTGTGATGGTGGCATCAATATTTCACACTTTCATCTGGAGCAGAATATAGTATTGACAGAGGGGGCAGCAGTATGCCTCGCAGCATCTAGTCCGCCTAGAGATTCATTAGGAGCGGCAGACAAACACATTAATACAGCAAACACCCCCACCAAACAAACCATCATTGTTAAACTGGCTGAGTGTTTTATTAAGAAGGTATGTCAGTGCTAGATGGCCTTCTTTTCTTATATTATTCAGCTACTGTCTCATTAGCCATTAGCATACGGTCTCTCCACTAGCTGCTCTCGTCTGTGTTTGACAGTATTGCATATCTGTGTTCGGATCATTCCCCGAGCGTGCATCAAATTTACATAGACTATTTGCTGGGACCCACCGGCACCCAAGTCGACTAACAGTTACAGGAAGCGTTCACAGAATACAAATGCTGTATTAGCCAACCTTCATTATCAGACTCATTAGAACTAGAGCTGCAACAATTAATCAATTAGTTGTCAACTATTAAATCAATCGGCAACTATTTTGATAATCGATTAATTGGTTTGCATAATTTTTTTGAAAAATTCTATGATTCCAGCTTCTTAAACCTGCAGTAGGCAGAATGTTTTTGGCATCATTGGGCAATAATTCCATAACAACCTTTCAGCATATTGTAATTCAAGTGTACTGAGAGAAAACTAGACTTCTGCACCTCCTCATGGCTCTGTTTCCAGCCTTTAGAAAATCTAGCCAGTGACGGGAGATTTTGGCCAATCACAGGTTATTTAAGAGAGACAGCGATCAAACGGTCAAACTAGGCAGCGCTGATCAACTTTCTCATTTTACAGCTAAACAGTACACTACAAGATGTTTCTGAAAACATTTGAGGAGAGAAATAGGCATTACAGTAACAGAATATTGATTCATATTTGATCAGCGCCGCCTAGTTTGACCGTTTGATCAGAGTTTGTAAGTGATTGACAGCTGCTCAGAAACGGCAAGGCTCCAGCTCGGCTCTGATTGGTTGTTTTCCTCCAGTCTGTGAAATCTTGCAGATGTCATTAGGAGCACCGGAGGACACCGGAGGACACAGAAGCACATGATTTTTTTCAGACTACCTGTCTCATGCACTACTGTCAGGATATAGTGACCGTTTTATAAAAATAATTTTTTAAATCATATTTACTCCAATTCTACCCACTGCAGCTTTAAATTTGATATTTTCTGGTTTCTTTCCTCCTCTATGACAGTAAACTGAATATCTTTGATTTGTGGACAAAACAAGACATTTGAGGTTGTCATCTTGGGCTTTGGGAAACACTGATCAACATTTTTCACAATTGTCTGCCATTTTATAGACCAAACTAATCCATTCATCGAGAAAAAAAAAATGACAAATTAATCGACAATGAAAATAATTGTTTGTTTCAGCCCTTATTATACAATATTTTACATGTGTTGTCAAATTTAAATAAAAGTTAATAAATAAAAAAACAACAAAACCAACATACATGTATAAACCGAGGTGTTTACTGTTGCATGAAAAACTGCAGCCCATCTCACGGACAACTTGGGATTCAGCTGTTTTTTTTTTTTTTATTTCCAAAGCTTTCAGCTGGAAAAACAGCTCTGGTGGCATCCTTCATTCCATTTTTCAGTTACATATATTCTGCTATCAAGTTCTTGGAGGAAGCTGTTTTTGGGGCCACAGAGAGATTTCCTCTGACTGGATTTTTTAAGACTTGTCTTTAAGGATTTGCCATCTTCTAACGTGACGTACTGTGAAAGCATATTTCTTGGCCAGTCTGTGGAGAAGACGTCGGTAGATACTTTTCTAATACTTGGGGATTCTACACAAAGCAGTTTGGAGGCTCTATTTTTTTTATGAAAACAGATTGAAAACCTTCCTTTTTCTGCCAATTGTGATAACGGATGGCGATGGATCGATTGGTTTGGGCTACCTTGGAGAAGCTGGTGCTTGAAGACCTGCACACCTGCCAGAACCCTAGGATGAGGCCTGACTTATGCCCTCATATTTTATTACCGCTTGATGAGCCGGCCTGTGGTGCCATTAATCAAACACAGCACGGCAGACACATCCTCCTGAGCCTTGGTTCAGGCTCAGCTCTATCGTCTATCCCTCAGAGGCAACCTCCACTCCACTCTGCATTTTACCTTTGGAATTACTCTGCAGAAATGCAAAAGTAATTTCTGCATTAAATTACTTGGCGAGTTAGTCCATTAATATGACGGGCACACCAAGGCCGAGCATGGTAATCAATGCCTTGGCACATCAACAAGCAATATTTCTTGCCACATACCTTGCTACTGTTAAAAGCTACTCAAAGGTAGGATGGATTTAAAGTCACATAATTCCATTCAGCATAATAGAAAAAAAACTATTCATTCAGAGAGCAGCCCCCTCTGCAAGAATGCCCCCTGTGCAGCCGCAGAGTTACGGAAGACGAATGCTTTTTTTTTTTCCTAAAGGGGAGGAAGGACATAAAAGTATAATGGAATTCCTGTGAATGTCTTGCCATTGCCTTGCCTGAACCCGACAAGAAAGGTCAACCTGTCCAAGATGCATTTTCCTCTGGTGAAGCATGGCCACCTCACATCCCATCCAACACATTTTTTTCATATCCAACAATCGGCCTTCATTGATCCCGCAATCGGCATTCATGTCCAAAAGCTGCTTTTTCTTATTCTTTTTTTTTTTGCATCATCAAACACAGTGCTCGGATGCAAAATGGCCTTTCCGCAGTGAGTTTCTCTGCTGCCTCAGCTCTTGTCAATACATCTTGCTGACCTCCATATAATGGCATCTCATTCCCATCTCATTAAAGACCCCCATTCCTCTCTTTTATAACCCAGCACCGGCGAGCGTATTGAAATTTCTCGGCTGTGAGAGTTTTAGCTCAGAACTGCTAACGTCCCAAGACTCCGTACGTGTCAAAAAGTATCGAAAGAAATGCTTTAAATCTCCTTTTTAAAAGACATCCACGGTATCCTAATTTGAGATGCGAGGCCTGAGCATCTGAAAAAGAGCAAATGACGAAGGAGATAACAGAAAAACTTGATGAGAGCAACCGGTGACGGGGAAGCTGGCGCAACAGGTGTTGCCTGTCCAGATTATTTCATAAAGCCAGTGTGTCTGAGGCCAAACCAAGTGGGACATGTGACACTCTAGTTGTTGTTGCCAGGAACCTAGCTTTTTTTGGGAGGTTTGCGTCTCAACTAGTGCTCTACGAAGGCAATCTGGCACGCTGACTACAGGGATGAAAGCAGTCTAAGAGGAGAGGAGTACGTTGTCAGAATGAATAGTCACGGAACAGTCACTCAGACATTGACTAGTCCTGACCTACGTGTCTCCCTGACTTCTCTCATTTAGTGCTACTCAGGAGGATGCTAAGCTGTTGAAATCCCATTGCAGGTTGCTGTGGTTAATAGAAATGAACATAGATTAATACATCCCACGTGCCTACTCAATTGATTTTGCTGCTGTAAATGTCTACATGAACCTCAGCCTGGGACATATATGTCACACCTTCTCATTTAATGGGAGCAATTATTAAATGTACTTTTCAGGTAGATGGACACAGAGTAGGTGTGTTTTTCTAGTGACATAATACTGAAAGCATACAAATTAAGGCTGTCAAAGTTATAATAACACGTTAATGCAAATTCGTTTTAACACCACTAATTTCTTTAATGCATTAAAGCAACTTGTAGCAGTTATTGCTAAAGTCAAGATATGGTATCATATGAGACTAGAAACCCTAAGGAATCCATCGATACCAACCATGTCATACTAGCTTGTTGCAAAGAGGTCTAAATAACGCTCCTTATACTAAATTTTGGCTGATATGGCCATTTTCAAAGGGGTCCCTTGACTTCTGACCTCAAGATATGTGAATTTAAATGGGTTCTATGGGTACCCCCGAGTCTCCCCTTTACAGACATGCCCACTTTATGATAATCACATGCAGTTTGGGGGCAAGCCATAGTCAAGTCAGCACACTGACACACTGACAGCTGTTGTTGCCTGTTGGGCTGCAGTTTGTCATGTTATGATTTGAGCATATTTTTTTTGCTAAATTCAGTACATGGGAGGGTTTCTGGACAATATTTTTCATTGTTTTATGTTGTTAACTGACTTCCAATAATAAATATATAAATATGTTTGCATAAAGCAGCATATTAGTATATTAAATACGTGAAAAATTTCTCTTTAAGGTGCATGTTGAACAGATAAAACATGTGATTAATTTGTGATTAATCATGTGATTAAATATTTTAATCGACTGACAGCCCTAATACAAATCACTAGTTAAATCTATCATTATCACTAATTTTCTTACTGTGCATTTATTTCTGTCACCATTCATACTTGCACTAATGAAGTGAAGCTTGGTCAGGTATACAATCAAAATCAGCACAACTCAATCTAACTGGACACCCATGGACGGCATCTCACATACCCACTGAAGACAAGTGAGTCTTGATCTATAGTAAACTAGATCTATAAGAATCAACCTATTGGTTCTGAGCAAAGCCACCTCTTCTAAAAAGGAATCGTCTCTATCAGTGCTACAGTATATGTATTGTAGACAGATGCAAGCAATCAATGTTTTAATAATCAATATGCAGTTGCTGCCAAGTGAACAGCTAATAATTCAGTGTTGTCACATTACAGAAACAAATATAAGCTTGAAACAATATTCTGCACAGTTGCTAACATTGCTTGGTGGCTGCTAGAGTCTTCCCTGTGAGCATTATTATTGTTATAAGTGGTTGCTTGGTGGTTGATATGGAGTTATCTTAGGTTGCTAGGGTGTTACTAAAGAGTTGCTAGAGTGTCTGATTCTGCGTCACATTAGCATCACAAGCAGCAGACTGGGTTTGACGTTTTCAGCACTATGGAGAGCGACACAGAGAGAATCTGACTTCAGCACCACGGACAGAGACAGCAGGCACATCTGAACATATTGCTGAAAATTATCTGTACAAAGTACATACAATTGTGGGAGTCACAGTAGCTGTTGAGTGGTGTTGCCGGTTAAGAGTACAACAGAATCCTCGAAGGTCAAGGACAAAAACACTACATAGACTCAGTCTATATGAGGTTATAATTGTATGAATGTGTGTGGTTATCTGAAATTAGAAATAAAACATATATTAAACTAAATACAAACATCTATGGTATCGGTAATTCAATCAAATAAACTCACTTTAGTAATCACAACATTAACCCAATTAAAGCACCTTTGTTGCAGGTGATGTAAAATTACAATTAACATGCGCAGTTTAACACAAGCACAGTTAAAACACAATTCTTCAAACGGCCTCCAGAGGTCATTCCAATGAACGTAAGAGCATATTGTTTTACTGGATTGTCAACAATAACCAGAATAAACTGAATATGAAATATTATCTTGGTTCATTATACTAACTGGCAGGATGCAGAGGCAAATGTGCTCTCTTACAATAACAAAGGCAAAACTATTATTATTCTGCTACTGGTTTAACATTACTTACAGTACATTCACATGGACGCACACATGAGGTCACACATTGACAGTACTGTACCATGTTGCTAGTAGGGATGTGACGAGAACCGATAATTCGTTACCAAAGTCGATGCCAAAATTCTGAAAACGTGCCGGTACTCATTTTTCTACAGTACTGCAGGCACCGTAGGTACCGCCAGGGCTCAAGACTAACGTCATCTAAAATCCAAAAGAATGCAGATAATTCACTATCGACGCGGTCAGGGGACGCACGCCATTTTTTCCCTGATAATGCTACATTGTGAACAACAAATCCAGGTTGAAATCAGCAGGAGGAAAGCTAGTTAACGTTAGCTGTTAGCTGTTAGCAGCTAGCAGCCGGTGGGCAGCGCAGTCCTGCGGAGCAAACAGCTAACATTAACGGAGGTTGCATTGAGTTTCATTATGATGCGTTCAAGCTCTATTCGGGAAAAAAAAAATTATATCAGGCAAAGGCAAATTAATCTTGAAAAATATTTTGGCGAGAAACCTGAATGAATATAGTTGTTTGAAGGATACTGTTTTCACAGCAATATAAAATAAATATTAGAGGGAATTATGACCTGTTTAACTTCCTAACACTTAAGTTTAATTGTTTTGTTTTTGTTTTTTACTGTGGTATCTAATTGGGTCTCAAGAATCGTGGAATTTCACTGGTATTGGTATCAACTGCTAAATTTCTGGTATTGTCATCCCTAGTTGGTAGACGTATAGTCTAGTCTAGACTAGTTGCAGGGTGATATGCTACCGCTCTGCCGACTGCAGTTTAGTGAGCTGAATAACATAATACATGATGAGGTTAAGCAAATTTCTGGGAAATATAGTTTTTACAAGCTATTACACACAGTCTGATGATCCAGATGATTCAGTCCAATGAGTACAGGGAGTTTTTAACAGTAGTTTAAAATGTGTGTGCGCATCAAATTTAAGATTTTAGGGGTCAGTTAAACTGGGAGAGAAATTAAATAATATCATCTCAGCATCTCCTCTGAGGACTCTTCAACGTTCCTGCAGTCGGAGAGAATGACTGGTTCATTCTGACATGAGAAACACACCCAACACTATCCTACTGTCTGCCAAATTATCAGGGTCATCTGCAGGTTTCACTGTGAAAACTGTGTTCTACAATCAACAAATTATGCACACATCTATAAAAAGACACACCATAAAATCCCTCACAAGCTGCAGCAGTAGATCTGTTGATATGTGAGCCTTGGTGTATGGTGGCCAAATGAAATGACCCTTATACAGTAAATGTGCACGCACACAGGACATGACAATATTGGGTAACACTTCATTTTACAGGACCGCAAATTTCATTGTAATAAGGTGATAATTAGCAAGTAACCTATTTGAAATTTCTTTGGAATTACTGCCAAATTACCCCCATTATTTACCTCACAATTTATCAAAAATTACTTCATTATAAACATTATTTAATAATTATATTCTGCTATTTCCCCAATAGCTGGAAATGTATTTAATACATTTCCAGGGAAAGAATACAAAGTTAATTGATATGCTTTATTTCCACGTCTGCTGATAAATAGATAATAATTATCAAATAACTTCCTTGAAATTTCTTTTAAAAACTCCCTGTATCGTGACATTAGCTACCAGGTTACATTTGTGTAGACAATAAGTCACACAATGGTGAGATTTGTGCTCAGAAGTGTCTTCTATTAGTTTTGGTTTTCCACCTCCGATTAAGAGCAGCTGCTTCTCAAGCCTAAGGGCCCTATTTTAACAAATAACATTCTATTTTAGCATATAATTATTAAATAATGTTTATAATAAAGTCATTTTCGATAGATTTTGAGGTAAATATTAAAGGTCCCATATTGTAAAAAGAGAGATTTTCAGGTCTTTTATATTATAAAGCAGGTTTAAGTGCTATATAAATACTGTTAAACTATCAAAACGCTCAATATACGGAGAAATACACACAGCCCGTAGTCAGAAATTGTGCGTTTGAAACAAGCCGTTAGGATTTCTGTCCGTTTGTGATGTCACAAATCTACAATATTTAGACAATTACAGGGTTTTAAACGTAAACATTCTAAATGTGTCCCAGTTTGTTTCCTGTTGTAGTGTATGTAAATAACATCAGCTGACCCGCTAGACCCAAACTGTTGGGTCCAAACTGCCTAGCAACGCAATTCCATTGCAAATTCCGTTGAAATGCACTAAAACGGAGCGTTTCAGACAGAGGGTGAATACAGGTATATTCAGGCAGACCGTATGAGGAAAATCATGTGTATTTTTTAACATTACAGCTTGTAAACATGTTCTAGTAGAAACACAAATACAAGTATGAACCTGAAAATGAGCACGATATGGGACCTTTAAGGTAACTTGGCAATAATTCCAAAGAAATTTTCAAATAGGCTACTAATTATTACCAAATTACCATGAAATTTGCAGACCTGTAAAATGAAGTGTTACCAAATATTCCTGTTTTATAACAGCACTGGATGCATCAGGTAGGTACATTTTCCTGTTCAGTGGGGGTTTCTCAAGTTCCACATACACATATATACTCTTTGTCTAAGCTTCTGCCCTCATAATAACTGTGTGTCTTGCACCGCTGTGACCCGGAGTCCTGATCTGATGTGTTTGTTCTTCTACACGGCTGTCAGGCGTTTTTTAAAGTGATTGCTTTCTCCACTGTTGTGTTTTGATTCTTTAGTGGGTCTAAACCTTTGTTTATGTTTGGATCTCAGAGTGCACCGCGGTGGAGTTGAATAGTTGTGAACGTGCGACATGATGGATGCTTGGGGCCAGTGTAGTGGAAAAACGTGATTCCACTTCACACCTAATGGACTGGCGAGCCGTCCCCCTCCACTGCTTGGGTTCCTAAATAAAGGCCCAGACGTTTTGTAGAGCCGACAAGGCCGCGGACATCAAATTAAAGCTTTACTATCTACCTCGGTCAGACAAACACTCCCAGCATGTCGTACATACACGTACGTGTGTTGAAATCCGAACGGTGGCAAAAATTTAAACCTAGAATATATTATAGAATTCATATAAACCCTGCAGATATGTAATAGCTTTTTTTGTGATGCATCTAAGTCTGAATCAGGCAAAGCAGCAGAAATCTTGCTCCAGTTATTCAATGCTTGCAAACAAAATGACAAGCAAATACAGTATCTAGCCTCCCTTCTATTTGAGAACGGTAACATCGCAAAGCCTTAAGCTTCCGAACACGGCCACATTGCATATCTTATCTCTGCGCCGTGAGCTTTACACAAGCACACACAAAACACATGGAGAGAGAGAAACAGACGCAAGACAGGGAGACAGTGACACAAAAACACCATGCTGCTTCTAACCTTTTGCTAAAGCTCTCCATCTCTCGGTATTTAGGCATCACAAACACAGAAGAGAGCAGTGGGCAAATAGGGGAGGCTGGCCCGGTCTGACCTCGCTCGAAAATGGGATGACTTTGATATTCCCTCGGCACCCGACACGAGCTACTCAGATTAAAAGCCTTTTATTCACCATGACCTTTCCCTTTTGCCGTCTTTCCTCAGAGAAATCTTCTCTCCGTCTGCTGCCATCTCAGTGACAGGACATCCCCACCAAAACAAAAGGCCAAGTGGTGGAGTGACACAAAGTCAATATGGGCGACTTGTTCGCGTTTCGAACACATCACGCGGTAACCTCTGTGTTATTGCTGTTTATGTACCAAACTTACCTGAGACGGGACATGTTGATTAATCACCGCTGTTCAGATGCATTTCTAACAAAAACCTACTGTATTCGTTAATGTCAAATGTTGAAGTAGTACATTTTATGTTCATCACATTTCTCGTCTACCCCCTGTAAAACTTTAAATTAACCAGTCTTTCAGTTTCTCTGTGTTGTTTTAGTCATTTACATTTAACAATAGGTGCTCTATCATCTAGCGCTCTGTGGTTGACAGGACTCGGCGTGACACGTACCTGATTGGGTTCCAGTCTCCGTCTTTGTCCCAAACATTGGTCATTATCACCTTCTCCATTTGGACGTGACCTCTAACCCTCAACATGTCATGTCTGTGGGTGGACATGGAGCTGATTCGTTCCTTAATCTTATATTTTGACGCTTTAGGGTGCGACTACAGCTCCCCACAATGGTTTTGACAGCCCACCTCAAAGGTCCATGAGAGGTGCAGTTGTTGACTGCTGGGCTAACAAATATAACAGAAATATAAGAATATCATGCCCCAGCTTTTCAGATGGATTGATTTAATCCTATAGGGTGTTATAGTGTGTAGCATTTGGCTGTGGTTGCAGATTGCAACCAACTGAGTACCCCTCCACTCACTCCTCCCTTTTCCAAGACTGCGGTAACGTGAGCCGCCGAGTGCAAAACCGCGGTCATCCATAACCATGATAACACTACTTTAGGAGCAACGGAAGTCAGACAGCGGCTGGCGGTACCACGGTTTTGCACTCTGCAGCTCTCGTTACCGCAGTTTCACAACCGTGTCGGAGAACTACGGTGGCCTTCGGGTAACCGAAGTGATCCGTTTCATTCTGAAAAGTCTGCTTTTTCAAAACCAAAATCCGTATCTCTATTCTGACATGATTTTGACATCAGATGATTTGCTACTGCTACACTTCATATAGTGATGTTTGTTCAAACAGAGAGAGGCTGAAGTCTCATCTGTCACTGGATTTAAATGAATGCCTCTGACTGCAGTAAATGCAGAAAAATAAAATAGTGTCCAGGGTCGTAGCATCAGTCAATAAAGGAATATATAAAAATGTGTAAAAAAAATGCAAAAGGCTCTCTCTAGAGTCAGTGTTTGGTTTGTTCATTCAGGGCTACTGTAGAAACATGGTGGAGCAACATGGTGGACACTGTGAAGAGGACCCGCTCCCTATGTAGATATGAAGGGCTCATTCTAAGCTAACGAAAACACAACAATTCTTAGTTTTAGGTAATTAAGGAGACATAGTTATGAATATTATATTCCATTTCTGCTAATAGATACCCTGAAATATTACATACTGTTCCTTTAATCTTATATGTTGTCTAAGTTAACACAATAATAATGCGTTAACGCAAATTTGTTTTAACGCCACTAATTCCTTTAACGTGATATCATATGAAACTAGAAAAGCAAAGGAATATGAAACGAAGGAGGCTGAATAACGCTGCAAATTTGCGCTAAATTTTGGCGAGGAAAAACTGTCAACCATTTTCAAAGGGGTCCCTTGACCTTTGACCTCTGACCTCTAGATAAGTGAATGAAAATGGGTTCTATGGGTACCCACAAGTCTCCCCTTTACAGACAATCACGTGTTAATCGCAATTAAATATTTTAATCGATTGACAACCCTAATTTTGACGCTTTACCGGTGCGACTGGCCTGATAACAGTTGAATCGGGTGGACTACAGCTCCAACGAAGTTTTTGACAGCCCCACCATGTCAAAGGTCTGTGACAGGTGCAGTTGTCGACTGCTGGACTAACATATAGAACAGAAATATAACAGAATATCACGCTTCAGCTTTTTCAGAATGATTGATTAAATCTAAATAGTTTAAAAAGATAGGGGATAAATGAACAGAAACCCTGGCAGACATAAGAGACATCTATTCAGGTTTAATGACACTGCCACAAATGTTTTGACAGTCCCTTTCATATCAAAGTTACCGAAGTCAAACACACTTAAGGCATCAGATAAAGAATCGTTACCCTGAACAATAACTCTGCCTTTAGGAGAGAAAAAAAACGCATGGTGTAATGCATCATTTGCTCTGTTTTTAACTGGTATCTATGAATAAATCCCATTAAGTTGGCAGCACCCCACAGATTTGGAGCTGTGCTGACTATATCTTACACTCACTTTACAACCTACTTTGACCTCAGCTCAGAACACACCCGGGACATATTAATAACGGTATGTAGCACATTCATGCCAACCCGGTCTCACGGGTATAAATAGCACGACATTACAACGACATTCTGCATGTTATGAGGATGCATTTTTGCCTTTTCGCGGGTCATTTGAAAACTACGGTAACATCCACTGTTATGTTAAAGGTCCCATATCGTGCTCATTTTCAGGTTCATACTTGTATTTTGTGTTTCTATTAAAACATGTTTACATGGTGTAATGTTAAAAAAAAACTTTATTTTCCTCATTCTGTCTGCCTGAATATACCTGTATTTACCCTCCGTTTGAAACGCTCCGTTTTAGTGCATTTCAACTGAATTGCGTTGCTACGCAACAGTTTGGGTCCATGTTTACTTCCTGTCAGCTGATGACATTCACATACACTGCAACCAGGAATAAACTGGGACACATTTAGAATGTTAACGTTTAAATCTGTGTAAAGGGTCTAAATATTGTATATTCGTGACATCACAAATGGGCAGAAATCCTGACAGCTTGTTTCAAATGCAGAGTTTTGAATACGGGCTGTGTGTATTTCCCTGTGGATTGAGCGTTTCGATACTTTCACAGTATTTATATAGGACTCAAGACTGCTTTATAATAAAAAAACATGAAAATCTCACTTTTTATAATATGGGACCTTTACTGCACAGGCTGAGCGGAGTTATTAAAAAAGATTCCTGAATCCGGATCATGATACGGATCGTCACCAAAACCTAATGGATTGTTCATTGTGCCACACCCCACCCCTCCAAAAAATTACATTCAAATCCATCGCGGACTTTTGGAGTAATCCTCCAAACGGACAAACGGACAAACCAACAAACAAACAAACAAACCAACGCCGGTGAAAGCATAACCTCCTTCGTAGGCCTTCGGCCTTGGCGGAGGTAACAATCTGTTCTCGTTGCTGGTGAAGTGCCTCAGTAGGACTTAAATGTGAAATATCTGTAAATCACAACTGCGAATGCAACCCCCCACCCCCCACCCCCTCCCACACACACACACACACACACACATAAAACCATCATCTCTCTCTCCAACAGACACACACACGTTATCTGTCTTTGATGTATAGATAAAATATGGAATACATTGATGATAATTTGATTTGAACGCACATTAACATGTATGTCGTTCCAGTAAATTCATTACGGCTGCGCCTTTGGCTGGAGGCTTTGTTTGTCATTGTCCAATTGGTGTGTGCCACCCGCTTGTAACTTTATCTCTCAGTCCAGCTTTCCCTCCACCACGGCCAACTCCTCTCTCCCTCCACCCACAAGAAAAAAAAAACTGTCCTCTTTGCACAAGCCCCCCTCATTCATTCTAATTAAGCCAACTGAAACTAAATAGCAGAAGCTTTGTTTACAAGGGGCTCGCTGTGCTCAGCATTCTGTGCACGGAGCCACTTGTCTTTACAGCCAGTCAGGGGTTTATCTAGAGCTACACTTACTGCTTACACTAATTTACATTTGTGTTTTCCTTTCCACTTATTTCCATATCTGCCACCGTGGGGCTGGGTTGCCTTCACAGAAAGAAATTTACCAATCGCATTTAAGCTAGAACTAACACAAGGCTGTTCCGGCAGCACAAAAGCATTGGCACAAACGCTCAGTTTGGAGAGATTGAAGGGTGATGCAATGACATCATCACCGGCAAGAGGAAAAAAGTAATATCAGACAAGGTCATAAGGATTTTTGGTCTTAACGGAAAATAAGCAAAAATAATGTTGCCATGGAAGTTGCCAGACAAGTTCAAAGAAAAATCCCAAAAATCTCCTTGACGACTTCACATAGTTGATATGAGATCAAACACCCACCAGCATGGCACAGGCATGCTTCCTGTGCCACCCAGTGCTGATGAAGAGAGGACTTTTCAAAGGGTTTATGAGTGAGAAGACGCTATCATCATCATTTCATCTGACAAACAAGACACAAGACTGTCTGTTTGTCAAAAACAAAGTGTCTTCACCTAATTAAGCTTCGAAATTGTGCCAAGGCTGGAATGCCTGGCTTCCAAACATCATTAGCCAGTGTTAAGCCCTGGTAGGCTATATACCCTCAGTAAACAGTTATATTTTCTTATTGGAGAAAAAACATTTGCAGACTATGCGGCTGTTTTCAGTGAAAAGGTTCTAAAAGCCCACTGTATACAACCTAGAGCAGGGGTCAGCAACCTGCGGCTCTTTAGCCCCTCTCAAGTGGCTCCCTGTGGATTTTTAAAAATGGAAATGAATAACTGTTTTTTGTTTACATTTTCATTTTTATTTATCATTGTTGTAGGTCTATTGTACGATGGTATGACGGAGTATTAGGGTTACATTGAGGAAAAAAAGTTAATCTGAGATTTAGAGAATAAAGTCATAATATTACGAGAATAGAGTCATAATATTATGAGACTAAAGTCATAAGTTTACGAGAAAAAACATCGTACTATTATGAGAATAAAGTCATGATATTATAAAGTAGTAATTTTACGTTATTTTCTTTTTTTCTCGTAAAGTTATGACTTTATTTTCGTAATATTATGATTTTATTCTCGTAATATTACGACTTTTTTCTCGTAATGTTATGACTTTTTTCTCTTGAAGTTATGACTTTATTCTCGTAATATTATGACTTTTTTCTCGTAATATTATGACTTTATTCTCGTAATATGTCTTTATTCTCGTAATATTATGACTTTTTTCTCGTAATATTATGACTTTATTCTCGTAATATGACTTTATTCTCGTAATATTATGACTTTATTCTCGTAATATGACTTTTTTCTCGTAATATTATGACTTTTTCTCGTAATATTATGACTTTATTCTCGTAATATTGACTTTTTTCTCGTAATATTACGACTTTATTTTGGAAATCTCAGATGTTTTTTCCCTCAATCTGACCCTAATACTCCGTAGTACATTTGCACTTGGGCCCTCACTGCATTAGACTTATATACTATATACTTAGACTATAAACTGTGATACCTTTATCACAATGCTTTTTTTTTTTACCAAAATGTCTCTTTTGATAGTAAAGGTTGCTGACCTCTGACTCAGAGTGACAAGGTGTCCCACTTTATGAAGGACTGCACAGCATTTTTATCCCTCGTGCCACCTTCCACACATTGAGACGATGTCACACATTTTCATTGGCTCTTGTTTTCAAGTCAAACCGCTGCAGGACAGACGCTTTTTTCAAAATCTGGCTTTTATCCAACAGGCTGTGAAGAAAGCAGGGAAGGAAGGCTGTCATCACGGCGCTGTGTTTGCTGTCAAACTGCGCACACGTGGGTCAAGTGCAGGTTAACATTTCACCGCCTCTGCTGCGCCATGCTTAACGGAGAAAATTGCGAGTCACCGCAAAGTCACAAGCTCTGCTGATTTAGGCGGAATATGATGGAAACTACCTCAGGGAAAAGAAAGAGCAGCTACAACAAAGACTATTTATAAGTAGGGTGAATTGTCATTGACATTAGGACACTGCCTAATGTGGGACACCTAAGCTCCAGTGGGTGTAGGTCTTCCTCAAACCAATCCAAATGTATTTATAAAGCACATTTAAAAAGAACAAAAGTTGACCTAAGTGCTGTACAATTAAACATAAAAAATATAAAAACAACACAATAAAACACTAAGACCAATTTAAAACCAGCAGGACATTAAAATAATACAAGCGTTAAGACCAATAGGAAAGGAAAAAGGATTAAAAAAGGCAACTCTCATGCCGAGCCAAGAGCCAAAAGCCAAGGAATAAACATGTGTTTTGAGGTTTGATTTAAAAACAGGCAGTGTGGGGGACAGCCCAACATGTGGAGGCAGAGCGATCCAGAGCGTTCCAGAGCTTTGGAGCTGCAACTGAAAAGGCTCGGTCACTCCTGAGCTTTAACTTTGACCTAGGGACAGTCAGAAGACACTGTTCAGTGGATCTGAGTGTCCTTGATAAAAGATGTGGTTTTAAAAGGTCTGAGAGATAAGTTGGAGCTTGCACATCTAACGATTTATATGTTAATAATAAAAATCAATCCTAAAACACAAAGGCAGCCAGTGAAGAGAAGCCAGAATAGGGGAGATGAATGAATGACAAACAAATAAAAGTAAATAAAACTATTGATATTTAATGTCTTTCTAATATGCCTATGCTTAAAAACTATTATTCATTATTATTTATTTATTTATTTATTATTGTTTAGAGTCTTATTTTTTGTTTGATGTTTTTCAATTCTCCATGTAACATCCACACATAAGCCGAGGTTTTGTAACCGCAATAACATTGTAAGTGGTAAAATTACTGAACATGGGATTGCACATTTAGCCGTGAGTGTTTCCTGCATTAATTAAGGTGATTTTAGGCCTTTCAACAGAGTGTTTTTTAACACACTCTTAAGAGTCCCACATTAAAAAATCAAGATTTTTCTGAGAAAAATTTGCATTAGAGTACTGATATGTCTGCCATTTCTTTTATGAGTGTGATATCTGCATTTTCTTTTTTTGGTTTGATTAGGACACATCCTGTGGATTTTGGAGTGGTTTGGATTTAATGTATTGGCTTCATATCACAATATATTCCAGAAATCTGAAATGCCTAAAATGTCCCACATTAGGTGAATTTATAAGCTGGTGGAAGGCAATTCTCAGAATTTCTTTTTTGGTGAAATTTGCCAGTTATTTTTCAATTTGTGAGTCTCACAAGAAACATAAGGGGCACCACACTAACTGGTGAACATGGTGGAGCATTCAGCAGCTAAAGAGACAGATAGTTCCTCATACTAGTTGGTGGTGACCAAAAGCAGAGCTCAAACAGAGTGGTTATTAAAGGACTTACATTCAGCATGTGGCCCGACCGAACCACCATTAGTGACGCCAGGTGCTGTGCAAACGAAGCTAGGAGCGCGTGTCCAGTAATCCCGGAAGTTTTCTGTGAAGCGCCTATCGATTTTTTTTTTTTTTTTTTTTTTTTTTTCTTTATTGAACACATGCTCATTAACAGAGGTACAAACAGACACATAGACAATAAAAAAAAAAAAAAAAGACAAAAACAGTTACTTATATATTTCATAATACCAGAGATTATGTTATATACATCATATTATATTAATTTAATAATTTAAAAGTTCTAATGTTTTTTTTGTTTTGTTTTTAACAATGGGTAAGATGGTGTTTGAATTAATAAAATGCAGGAAAGTTGACTTGGTTCCTGACTATTTTTTCTTATGAATATGAATTTTTCCAAAAAATAATAAATAATGTATGATATACAGCTAGGGCGACCAGATCCCAACAAACCAAAATGTGGAACAAAGACTATGTTTGTGTGGGACAATGTTTTGTCTTCTTGTGAGACTCACATGAACTGTCGCTTCATGTCTGTGTGAAATTGAAAAATAGGTGTAATTGTGTGCTTTTCACATAGGACCCCAATACATAGAGTTTTTAAAAAGCACTGATTAAAACAGAAACAGAAAACAATGATTTAAGTCATCAGAAACAAATTGATTGACAAAGTCATGAAAAATTGGAATGATAGAATGAAGCTCCTGTGACAAAAAGTATCCCTCTGGGGTCTGCGTTTACCCCAGTGGGTATTAAGGATTAAGGTTAATCTGAATTTCCAACTTGCATTTTGCTGGATGTGTGTTGTTATGTGAAGTCTTATCGAATTACCTGCACCTGTAGCTTGCAGTTCCCCTGTGTGGACATACAGTTAGTTAGTGTTGTGACTTGTTGAGATGCTATTGAGAAGTGTAACTATAGTGGATATAATGCATTTGACTGTGCTAAATTGGTCATATAATGTAAAATAGTGCACCTGGCAAACAAGCTATAGCCAGCCATTGTGCTGTTAATATGATATTTCATAGTGTGCTGGGTATGACTGGCCAGTCCTCATCCAGGTACATACTTTCATGTTACTGTATTTGTTATATGCAACTTTACCAGTTCATGAGAGAGATGCCTGAGTGTGCCAAATCTGTGCTGACTATCTATCATTCCTCGTACCCAACCACGGCCGGCTCTGGCCCCTTTTGGTGCCCTTGGCGAAATTCGGATTTGGAGCTTCCCCCTTAAGGCTCAACCCCCCAGAACCCTAACCCTATAGCCCCATAAACACACACAACACACATCAGACATCATAATGATTTTAAAGGGACTATTTGTAACTTTCAGAATTGCTTGTTAACAGCGACACCTGTGGCCGTGAAATCAACGAAAGTCAGCGTCGGGCTCGCGCTTGCTCGCTCTAAATATACCTGAATGAGCATCGCTCAAAACAGTGAGGCGACACACGTCAGCTAAAACCACAATATCACTCTATATTTCAGCTGCTTGGCAGTAATGTTAGCTGACCAGATGAAGGTCTCTCCATGAACATGATTTAGATCTGATCCTAGTGTTGGCTTTTCCTGCCTCAGCGCAGGCTGAGGCAGCGGAGCTCTGCAGCGTGTCTTCCTGCTCTCTCCGCCCGCAGCCGGAGAGAGCAGGAAGACACCGGCACCCAGTCGGTAACGAGACGATAAAGTAACTCTCTGCAGAGCCCCGTCACTTCACAAGACACGGGAAACCTCTGTTGGTCTGGAGGAGCTGCAGCATTTATTTCTGCACAAACGTCCACTGTACATTCACTAGATATTCTCAGAGCTAAACTAACTCTTCTGCAGTGTGGAGTGAGCGCGCGTTCACGTCTAGAGGTGGAGCTAGTACGCGAGAACGCCCGCGCTGTCTGAGTGAAGGCAGGCAGGCAAAGGAGGAGAGTACAGCGGCCACACGCGAGCGCGCATATGCGAGCGCGCATGTGTCCCGACCCGGTACATTTATACGCTTACAAAGTTACAAACAGTCCTTTTAAGACAAAAGTTACGATTTTTATTTCCATAAATAACTGTATTTATATATAATTATTACATGGCTGTGTTGAATACTCATTCTGATTGGTCAATCAGGGTGTTCTGTGGTTTTTAATTTCTCTATAACAGACCGTTGCTATGTATAACAGACCGTTGCTATGTATAGCAGACCATTGCTATGTATAGCAGACCGTTGCTATGGGCGCAGCTCTGATGTTGGACTCTGGCGAATCGTTTTTGATATAATATTGATTTCTTCAGTAAGTAGCCGTGTAATAAGAGGGATAATGTACAGCTAGCAGGTCATTGTTGTGAAAGAATTCCCTTCTGTCGGGGATTCTTTCACAACAATGACCGGCTCGCTGTACATTATCCCTTACATAAACAATTGGTCCCTGATATTGTTGGTGTGAGAAAGAGAGTTATAGGGGTGAAAAGTCTATTTCTTTCTTTCTTTGTTAATTTGTTTGTTTGTTTGTTTTTCTTTTTTTGAGGGCGCCCAAAACCCCCCCAGAGTGTGGCTCCCTAGGGGACCGCCTACATGGCCCATGCCTTAAGCCGGCCCTGTACCCAACAAAAACACATGCAGAGTCAAGGGGTGTCTGGATGAGTTTAGTAACATAGTTACACGTGACAAGCGGAAACACCACTTCAGTCAACTCCTCCACTACAGTAAGTCTTTTCAGTGAAAGTGGTTAACATGGAAAGTTCTACTCTGAGAGACCAGCATTGAGCAGCTGCAGGAGAGAGCAACAGGATGAAAAAAGCTATAATCTGTTGTGGCAGTAAGCAAAGAGCCAACCCAGAAGAGAAAACAAAAACCCAATACCTGTAAAAGCATTTAGCTGAGACCAATTACACATCAGCTAGATCACCAGGAAAAGAAGCTCAAGGAGAAACTGTTCACCCTCTGTCTCACTCCAACAGTCGATTTTTAAAGGAAAAACATTAGTCTGGTAAAACATTGAAAACGAAGGCGGAGTGGGGTGGGGTTGTGCTCACCTTGCTTCCCTTTATGGGAGTTAAAAATGCATTGTTTTAGGCACCACTGTTGGGTATCTCACTTGAAAGTCCACAGACAACCTGGTCATTTTACTTACTTACTTATATATATATATATATGCTTCTGGACTAAGACAAGGCATTAGTTAGGAGGAGGGAGTGTGCTTTTCCAAAATGAATAATGTACAAGTCTACCTGGTTTGCATCCCTCTAGTGTACACCCTGTTAAAGCTGCAGTAGGAAGAATGTTTTTGGCATCATTGAGCAAAAATTCCATAATAACCTTTCAGCATATTGTAATTCAAGTGTTCGGAGAGAAAACTAGTCTTCTGCACCTCCTCATGGCTCTGTTTTCAGGCTTTAGAAAATCTAGCCCGTGACGGTAGACTTTGACCAATCACAGGTCATTTCAGAGAGAGAGCGTTCCTATTGGCTGTTCATTCAGCGGAGGCAGCTGTCAATCACTCGCAAACTCCGATCAAATGGTCAAACTAGGGAGCGTTGATCAAATACGAATTAATATCCTGGTACTGTTATGCCTATTTCTATTTTTAGCTTTAAAATGAGAAAGTTTGCTCCGGCTGGTGGGCGGTGCTTGGTATTTCCTCAACTGATCTCAACATGGCTGCTGGGTCACAAACTTTCTCATTCTACAGCTAAACAGTACACTACAAGATGATTCTGAAAACATTTGAGGCGAGAAATAGACATTACAGAAACAGAATATTGATTCATATTTGATCAGTGCTGCCTAGTTTGACCATTTGATCGGAGTTTGTGATTGATTGACAGCTGCTCAGAGACGGCAAGGCTCCAGCTCGACGCTGATTGGTTGTTTTCCTCCAGCCTGTGAAATCATGCAGATACCATTAGGAGCACCGGTGGTCACAGAGGCACATATTTTTTTCAGATTACCTGTCTCATGCACCACTGTCAGGATATAGTGACCGTTTTATAAAAAAAAATTGTTGCAAGTTATGTTAGCCCCAAATCACAAAAAGGAAACAGCCAAGAAATCATAATCAAATCAAAGAAACCATCAACCTGCTGCTCAGGAAGGTTACTTTTCTAAATCCATAAAAATGTAATTGTGGTCACATATCCAGCCCTGCAAACTAGCAATTATTATAATAATAAGTCATTGCAGACATTTCTATTAAATGATACAAGTTATTAACATGTAGGAGGGCAAAAGGAGTGGAGCAAAAGGAGAGCAAACATAAAAGAAGACAAAGCCATGTTATATCACCTCTGAGGTGTTTTGCTGCCACAGCTCCAGAGGTGTCTGCATTTTTGAAGGAATGGGATTTGCTTGGAGCAACATAGCACTGCCTATAAGTTAGAGGATTACCCCGGTCCAGGCGGCGGCGGATGCTCAGTGAGGTGTGGGCAAAGTGTACGGCTGCTTGTGAGAGAGTGAATGTCTGCGTGTGGGTGAGAGATTGGGGGAGAGAGGCTGAGCCTGAACACGGTGTCGGTGTCTGTAAACAACCTTGTGTGCAGCACATCGCCTCGGGGTGTGAAAGTCTGAGGGAGAGGCGGCTTATACTCCGAGTAGCTCCAGCTATGCTCTCATGTAGCTCTCCCCCGACTTCAGCGTGCCCTAGGGGCTTTATAGGCTTCATGTCAGGATCAGTCACAGATTTGTTAACCTGATTCTAAGAAAGCTTTTTTAAATATAGATACATACGGTAATGTGAACTGCAAACAATGTGTAAAAATAGAAATGAAATCACATCCGTGGCACTGTTTACACGTGCCGGCCTAAATGTATCTTATAATGTTAAATACAATGTTTTTTATTGCTTCATTACTGATTTAATTCAATTATTTAATATGTGCATGGTACTTTGCTTTACAATGAGGCTCATTCTTCTTCTCTTCGAAAGGCTTTACAATCTGTGTATCCAGAGAAAATAAAAAAAATATATAGCACCATCTGGTGGCGGTCAGTAATCCATTCATCAGAGTAATTAAATGTAATGGGGACGTTTCCCTGCAGCCACTCATTATACAGCGTCACAGGCAAATCTGACTCTCTCATAATGAAAGCTATGCTGGGGTAGTTTATCTTTTTAATTCCATTATAGGCGCAGGTCAACTCTACACAATTGACAGTTTGTGGAGTACTTGCGCAGCGCTCAGGGACATGCAATTAAACACTTGACCTTTACTGTCCATAACCGTATTATAGGGTTATTGTTAAACTCAGAAAATGTTAAGACTCACATTTTCTCTCAATTGGATATTCTTACTTTTTTATATGTTTTCATTCTATTTCTTATTCACACTATATTTTTTCTATCTTGATGTTTGGAAAGCACTTTGTACCTTTTTTTTCATTTAAATATGCTATATAGATAAAGGATACTATAGCACAAGAGATTGAAAGATATATTGTGGCGTAATTAACCGATTAATAGTGAAATTTGCTAATAATTAAGTTTATTAATAGCATATTAATCAAAATATGATTTTTAAGTGGAAAATTAACCCCCAAATCAATATAATTCCAGTTTTAAGAAAAATACAAGTATTATATCTGTATTTCTGTAGATATTTTCATGATGAAATCATCAAATTTGAAGTTGAGTAAAGCGACATCAGGCATCCTTTTCCTTCTTTTTTTCTATACAGTATATGAGGTTAATTCTATTGAATGTTGCAGAACAATACAATGTCTCCGCTGCTATTCACCTGCCAAGGATCTGTCTATTCACATCAGCTCAGCTCATCTCTCTTTGTCTGATCCCCCTTTCACAGTCTCTTTCCTCTCTCTGTGTACTTTTCTGTAGTTGTTATATGTTACAGCACGGTTACAGTAGTTAAAACTGAAATCTGTAAATACATGTGTAATACAAGAAATCAAACAAATGATGTTGAAACTATTAAAAAAGTAGGCAGAACGTCCAGAGGCGATGTTGCTGCTTTGGCTACTGTTAATATATAGTATGTTAGTGTTGAAAACACATGGAAGTTAAAGGTTATATTACCCTTCACACAGTGTTCAGAAGACATACTATTTCAATACTACATAATAATGTTTTATGTTTTTTGAATATGTAATGAGTTGATATAGAAAGAGTGACAAAGTGTTTATTCTTAAACTGGAAAAACAATTAATAAATTTGCCATTTGCGGATCAGCCCAGAAATTTGACTATACCAGGTATTTTTTGTAGTATGTGTTAATTTCAATTGGACGTAGTGTATTTGTGTAGACTAATAGACTTACGGCATGTGAGATGTATTTCTTTCCATCAGCTAAAAATATTATGACATTAATTTATGTAAACAGAAATGAGTGCCAACAGTTAATTTGTCCATTTGTAAATGGTGCTTTGTACTCGATGTCACTGAGCTTGGTATTGTATAAGTATTGAGTATTTGATGTAAAGTTTATCAGCCTATTTTAGCTGTATCTTACTTTCTTTCTTTTTTTTTATTAATTTAGTTTTTTTGTTGTTGTTTTTTTTATCCTTTTTGCATCGGCAATGGGTGAGGGTCGGTTGGAGGAAAAATACCAAAATATGGAAGGACAATAATTTACATTTGTGCTTTATTTATATGTTTCTATACATGTGATGTTACTTCCAATAAAATATTACTAAAAAACGGTGTCAGTATGCATAATAAATGTGCTTGATTTTTGAGTGGGCACACAGTGCAATGTACATAAAAAAAGGATGGCAAAAAATCTCCAGAAACAATAAGTTATTAAATCTTTGTGCTTTCCTTTGTTGAGTTTTCCCAATTCTATATTGCAAATCAGTGATCTCAGTTAACATTTTTCATTAGCAGGTAAGGCTACGAGCTAATCAACAATGTTAACAATCACCATCTACAATACATTAGCAGAGCCTAGAAACCCACCTATTTGGAAGCAATGTCTTGGCAACAATAACGCAGAGCTATTGTTCCCTTTTTCTTCTGAAAATATATCTTTTACAGACAGAAGGTTTATAGAAGAAAAATCCTTGGAGCTCACAGCTCCACACAATACTGACTTCTATTTCTTTAATCACATATAACAACACGCCGTATTACGCCATCAGTCCTGAAAACAAGATTGAATTTATATATTTCCATTTTATACGACTTTATGCTTCCACTTCACATCAGAGTGAAATATTGAAAATCCTTTTCTGTACTGATTCACGACTTAATTTTTATACAACAGAGCTGTGAAGACTGGTCTAGCCCTGAGGTCATTGTTTCATGCTTTATGCACAGATAACAAACACATTTCAGCGGGCACAGTTTTGCAGAGAAGAACAGATTTGTCCTGAGACATAAACAACCTGAATTGGCATGCAAGCAAGCTCACACACACACACACACACACACACACACACACACGCACACACATACACACACACATCGACACACACGTCACATAATGTATCCTGTTGCAAGGCAAAATGGTTCCATGGTCATATTTGGAGATGACGACAGCCCATAAACATGTATTGTGTGCCTTGGCTCCGGTCCTGAAAACAAGATTGAATTTGTATATAAGAAGAAGGACTTGAAACCTCGGGAAAGGCCATAGATGGAAGAAAACACCATTATTTTCATAATTTCGCCCCAAAAATAAAGGTTATATATGACTCATAACAGCATAATAGTATGATGTTTTCGATTCCTTAAGCTCATTGTGTTTCAGGTCCGTCATAAGGCAACCTCTGCTGAATAAGATGAATGTAATAATAAGACATTAAGCTACAATTTCATGCATTATTATGTGATTTAAACACATACACAGCCACGTTCAATTTTTCAGAACTAATTTGTGAGAAAATCTCAGAAGATTTGGACATTAAAAAATAGATAAATAAAAAAAAAATACCTTCATGCTACTCATCTGTGGAATATAACTAAGTATATTTACTCTGTAATGTACGTAAGTACAATTTTAAGCATTTCCATTTCATACTACTTAAACTACTACTACTACTACTTCCATTCCACTACACCTCAGAGTGAAATATTAATCTTTTTACATTAATTTAAAGGGGACATATTGTGTTCATTTCCAGGTTCATACTTGTAATTTGGGTTTCTACTAGAACATGTTTACATACTTTAATGTTTAAAAAACCCTTTATTTTCCTCATACTGCCTGCTTGAATATACCTGTATTTAACCTCTGTCCGAAATGCTCTGTTTTAGTACATTTCAATGGAATTGCAACAGAATTGCGTTGCTAGGCAACAGCTTGGGTCCATGTTTACTTCCTGTCAGCTGATGTCATTCACATACACTGCAACAGGAAATAAACTGGGACACATTTAGAATGTTTACGTTTAAAACTTTGAAATGGTCTAAATATTGTAGATTTGTGACATCACAAATGGACAGAAATCCTAACGGCTTGTTTCAAAAGCTCAGTTTCTGTATACGGGCTGTGTGTATTTCTCCATGGATTGAGTGTTTTGATACTTTCACATTATTTATATATCACTTAAACCTGCTTTATAATATAAAAGACATGAAAATGTCAGCTTTTTATAATATGGAACCTTTAACAGCTGCAGTTAGTTTCAAGGTTCAAGGTTCTGTATTTGTCATATGTCATATAATTTACTTTGCAGATGATGCTGTTGTATAAAATTAGCTCCACCTAAACCAGCCGCAAAATAAAATGCTGCTTATGCATCAACGCACAGTAATCCAATAATATAATATGTACATAATAATGCAACACTGACAGTTACACAAGTACTGTTACATTTATAGTATATTTGTACTGCTATACTTCTGTATGTAATTAAAGGAACAGTGTGAAACATGTATGAGGATCTGTTGGCAGAAATGGAATATAATATTAATAAGTGTGTTTTCTTTAGTGTATAATCAGCTGAAAATAAGATTTTTTTTTGTTACCTCAGAATGAGCCGTTTATATCTACATACGGAGCGGGTCCTCTTCACGGAGCCGGCCGCCATGGTTCTACAGTAGTCCAGAACGGACAAACCAAACACCAGCTCTGCATAGGGCCATTCGCATTTTCACGTTTTTGTGTCAGCCACCATAGTTCTCCTACACGTTTGGCACACAGGAGAAGCTTCAGTTGGTTGAAATCTGCAACCTCACCGCTAGATGTCGCCACATCCTACACACTGTTCCTTTAAGTAGCATTTTAATTGCATGACTTTTACTTGTAATGGAGTATATTTTACATTGTGGTCTTGCTACTTTTACTCATGTAAAGGATCTGAGTACTTCTTCCACCACTGATAAAACCCGACTACAAGTCGATGCTGTTTGAAGAATGCTACGATCTATGATTTCCTCTTTGACGAGGTTATGATGCAGGTTTAAGCACGTACAAACATTTTAATGATTTTTCAGAGTCCTTGCTCTCAAGATCCTTAAATCTTATCTTTTGAGTCAGAAACACTTGCAGTCCAGGTTTTAATCTCGTTTCCCATAGTGTGGGCTTCACGCTGTGGCATAAATTCTGGATTTTAATTGCTCAAAAAACTGTGAAAGCCCCTTTTATTAGTCATTATTCCAAACCAGACGTGTCCACTGCTCGGGTTGAAAGTAAATACTCGTCTTTGTTGCTATTTTTTTTTCTACTTACAATGCCAGCGCTAATTTGGAGGTGTGATTAAATCAGAGCAGAGAAGTCAACAGAAGAAGCTCACATACTGTAGATGCAACAAGTCATCAAGTGAAAATGTCACAGCAATTTGTAGCAAGACAAGACCAGTGGAATAACTGGGTATTTTCACAGCATGTTCAACATTTCAATTAAACCCCCAAAGGCAAATGCAGCTTAATACAGAATATCCTTCATTGTTCCTTTTGTCACTGTTAATAATGTGTTTTAGAGTGTGTATATTTCTGGCTCTTTTATTCTGTTTGAGTGCTCTGTCAAGTGGGTTGCATTATTACTCTATGATATTACTTGTCCTGGGAGAGATGCTTGGAGTTTGTGTTTTCCGACGCAACATAATGCTCTACAATGCCACGAGGCTGCAAGAAAGACATCAGAAAAACAACAAAAGAACGTTTGTCATATTCACTTTATTAAGATAATTTCAGACAAAACATATATTTCTTCAGAGGCAACATAGAATTATATGACATCAGTCGAGTGCTGTCTCAAGAATCGGGCCCATTTTTTAAATGGTACGAAAGCAACACTGCATTTTATACTCGATAAAAATCAAAGCAGACATTCTGACATGTTGTTAAGGCTTCATATTCTTTGGTAAGAATTCAGAATTTTTGGACATTGTTAAGAGACTGGAGGTGGAAGGATCCGCTGGCATAAATGTTAGGTATCAGTTGTACACCTACACATACAGTATATATACGGTGTACGTGCACACACACAGACTCACACGTTGTGGAGGAGGAAGCTGTTGTCAGAGGTAACGAAGGGATCCGCGGGGTTAACAAGTGAATTAACTGGCAGCCTGTCTGATTTTACTGTCAGTGCTCAGACACAAGTTGTCAGTCACTGTGGCTGGTTTAACACAGGTACAGAATACCTGACATTTAAAAAAAAAAAAAATGCTAAAATTAAATGAAAATAAGTTCTCACTAACCACCGTTTTATATTTGAATGTTCCCTGCAAACGCCAAGTTCGTGAGTAGTTGAATATTTCGCCGGGATGATCCTCTGTGGCGAGACATTCTGTCTTTCAGACTTCCACATCACACCCACTGAAGATAGTACAATGAACGCAATACAATGTCAGGATGTCAGTATCAACGGAGATACGCCGTGTTTTTGGACAGCGGGGGGGAATCTTAGAGCAAAAGTCAAACAGGGGTAAAAAAACAACGAACTGTCTTTGACATGTGACGTGACACGCACCGTCAACTCAAATCTATAAGAGAATAAAAAAAAGATTACAATACAAAACAAATTATGCATTTGATAAGTGCCTTGATTACGTCCCAGTTCTCCAAAATACGTAAAAGTTAAGAAAATGGTTCAAAGTAAGAATATCATACAACAACTTACAATAAAAAAACATGGTAAAAAAAAAACTACATATTAGACATTACATATGAGTTTACCTCATCATATTGCACAAATACTCAAGTGGCAATTTGTACTGGCCCTCTTTGTTCTCTGTCTCTACACACAAATACAAAGAAAATCAGGCAGAGAAACGCACATGCGCACACACACACCGAGTCGGAGAAGGGGGGGGTAATAAGCTACATAGCTCACAGACACTGAGGAGACATTTTACAAATGCATTTATTTCGGAAAAAACGCTGATTATTTTTGAGATTAAAGGTGAATAAATTATTTTAACCGAATCAGAAGGCGAGTAACTATTGGGAGTGTAAATATATATATATATATATATATGCATGTAAAAGTGTCTAAAGTATATAAAGGAAGGTTTTAACATCACAATGTACTGTAAGCTATGTACTGTGGATACAAATTGCTTACTTATACCACAAGACGTGCGATGGGAATGTTTTTTTTTAAGAGGTAACAGAGAGGCAATAAAAATATGACATTTACATTTGTACATTGAAACAAATATCGGGTTCACGGATCAACCGTCACTCTGCAGTTGTAGCCCTCATGAGTCCCCCGTTATGCAGCTTCTGCATAGCGTTAGCACTGCAGCGACTGATGCAGCCCATCAAATGACTCAAATGACAGTTTTCCATATCATTAGGCATGTCATGTGACAGCTGGAAGCAAAGATAAGAGTTGAATTTGTAAAGCAGACTTAATGGGGTTAAAGCATAACTGACAAACAGTATTAATGTGGTCTTACAGTATATTATGCTTACTAGTGAGTATACTATGGAGGCTAAATAGGCTGTATTCAGAGCTGGTGACTTCTATGGGAAGTTTAAGTTCAAAAGTTAGGGTAAGGTAGGGGGAGTTTGCAGGTTTTTAACTCAGTTTTAGATATATGATGTGATATACGTTTATATCAGGTCTGTCAATCGATTAAAATATTGTTAATCGCATGATTGTCCATAGTTAATCGCAATTAATCGCACATTTTTTATCTGTTCAAAATGTATCTTGAAGGAAGATTTGTCAAGTATTTAATACTCTTAACATAGGAGTGGGCAAATATGCTGCTTTAAGCAATTGTATGTATATATTTATTATTGGAAATCAGTTAACAACACAAAACAATGACAAATATTGTCCAGAAACCCTCACAGGTACTGCATTTAGCATACAAAATATGCTCAAATCATAACATGGCAAACTGCAGCCCAACAGGCAACAACAGCTGTCAGTGTGCTGACTTGACTATGACTTGCCCCGAACTGCATGTGATTATCATAAAGTGGAGTCATGTCTGTAAAGGGGAGACTCGTGGGTACCCATAGAACCCATTTACATTCACATATCTTGAGGTCAGAGGTCAAGGGGAACCCTTTGAAAATGGCCATGCCAGTATTTACTCGTTATTACGCGTTATTTAGCCTCCTTTCTGACAAGCTAGTTTGACACTTGGTACCACTGCATTCCTTAGGTTTTCTAGTTTCATATGATACCAGTTATGTTCACTCTAGATTTTAAAGTGAGCCCGCTACAACCTAAAAATCGCAAGTTGTGTTAAAGCGTTAAAGAAATTTGTGGCGTAAAGAAGAATTTACGTTAACGCTGTATTATCACGTTAACTTTGAGAGCCCTAATATATATATATATATATATATATATATATATATATATCAAA
>CAKAKR010063134.1:0-10131 GCA_916700685.1 Adelosebastes latens
CAAATAAAGATAAAATTACAAAAAAATATGAATAGTGTCAGTTTTTGGCAGGTGAAAACTGTATTTTATGGCTTGTAATGGCCCTTTAAAGGAATTTCAGCAGGTAAAAAGGACCGAATGGGCTATAATCTGTCAGATATAATCCTCATGAATGAAATCATACCATTCTGAGACAGAAAAAAACTTGTAGTCACAAGGTAGGAGCTGCAATCAGTTTTTGGCAGGTGAAAACTGTCTTGTAATGGTCCTTTAAAGGAATTTCAGCAGGTAAAAAGGACAGAATGGGCTATAATCTGTCAGATATAATCCTCATGAATGAAATCAAACCATTCTGAGGCAGAAAAAACCTTCAAGTCACAAGGTAGGAGCTGCAATCAGTTTTTGGCAGGTGAAAACTGTATTTCATGGGCTGTAATGGTCCTTTAAAGGAATTTCAGCAGGTAAAAGGGACTGAATGAGCTATAATCTGTCAGATATAATCCTGATGAATGAAATCAAACCATTCTGAGACAGAAAAAACATTCCAGTCACAAGGTAGGAGCTGCAATCAGTTTTTGGCAGGTGAAAACTGTATTTTATGGCTTGTAATGGTCCTTTAAAGGAATTTCAGCAGGTAAAAAGGACCGAGTGGGCTATAATCTGTCAGATATAATCTTCCTGATTGTAATGAAAAAAACTCACTGAATCACTGAAACAGCTTTAAGTCACAGCATTTTATGGTTTGTAGGTGGGTAAAATAATGAAGAGTCATATTTGCAATAGAGACCTTTTCTTTATTTTATATATAATCCATCCGTAAATCATGTTAATTACAGTCTAGTTTCAAAATAAAACAATGATTTTAGACATAGCTAAGCCTACTAAACACATATAAACATCAGAAACAATAGCCTAGTAGCCTATGCCTATTGTCTCATGTAAATGTCATGCCTGGTTATATAAATAAACTGCAAACACTTCTTTAGCCACAATTGTAATTATTCGGTTACAATAAAAGTTAAAGTTTCACAAAGACATACTTTTTATATTACATTAGACATAAAGTTATGTGTATTTGCTCGTTGAGACTGTTTGATCCAGATAAAAGCAGCTGTAGACTTAAAGCGGAACGATAACTGACTTCCACTGTCGGAACTTTAACAGTGTGACATCCAGCGGAAGTAAACCACACAAACGCTAGTAGCATTAGCTCCATTAGCTGCATGCACGTATTGGATTTCCTGGAAGACGATATTATTGTCGTAGTGCAGCTAATTACTTCATTAAACAACAATGTCTTCAGTTGAGTATTTAAGAGAGTTTGTCAACGAGCGACTAACTGTTGCTGCTGAAGAAATATTCAGAGTTTTTGAGAAAACTATCGTCGAGTACGAGGAAGAGATCGATCGTCAGCGCAAACTGTTGGATATCGTTTGGAAACCTGAAATAAATCTACACAGGATAGGTGTGTAAAACATGTTCTTTGATATACTGACAAAGGAGTGTGACATGTAGCATCCTAATGGATTAAATACACACTTGTACTTTAATTTGATGTCGTTTTTTCCTTCCATCACAGTAGTATCCTCTTCCTTTTGTTGTCTGTCCCTCCAGAGCTCCCACAGCAACATGCCTGCAAGGAGAAGGAGGTTCCTGCTGAGCAGCAGCTCTGTATTCGGGAGAGGAACTCCAGTCTGGACCAAGAGGACCCAGAGCCTCTACAGATTAAAGAGGAACAGGAGGAACTCTGCACCAGTCAGGAGGGAGAGCAGCTTGAACTGGAGCAGGAGACTGAAACCTTTATGATGACTCCTACTTATGAGGAAAGTGACCACAGTGAAGATCAGACTCTGTACTTTAATCCTGACAAAAGTGCAGCAGAGACAGAGCTCCCAGCTAGCATGTGTATCACTTGGCTTAAAGACGAATCTGATTGGGAAAATCCTGAAGTATCAGAACCAAACAGTGACCACCAGCTCCTCTCTCACAACTCTCATGTAGCTGAGAGCCGAGATCAGAAAGAAGGCAAGAATGGAGACTCAGGATCAACTGTTAAGTCTTTCAAATGCGACACCTGTGAGAAAACTTTTAAGAAAAAGTCACATTGGCAGAGACACCTGAGAATCCACACAGGCGAGAAGCCGTATTCTTGCAACACGTGTGGGAAAAGATTCACACAGAAATCAATATTGAACGGTCATATACGAATCCACTCAGGTGAGAAGCCGTATTCTTGTGAAATATGTGGGAAGGATTTCAGATGTAGCAGTAACCTGTTGAACCACATGAGAATCCACACAGGAGAAAAGCCGTTTACATGCAAAACATGTGGGAAAGACTTCAGACAGAGTAGTGAATTGACATCCCACCTGAGAATCCACACAGGTGAGAAGCCATTTTCTTGCAATACGTGTGGGAAAAGATTCACTCAGAAGTCAATATTGAACACTCATGTAAGAATCCATACAGGTGAGAAGCCATATTCTTGCAAAACGTGTGGGAAAGATTTCAGATGTAGCAGTCAGTTGATACGCCACATGAGAACCCACATAGGTAAGAAGGAAGCCGTACCTTTGCCAGATCAATATTCTCTTTTACAATTTTTAGATACTTCAGCGGTATGAGTGGGTTTTGAACTCTCTAATGTTGAGGCTGAGAAACCCTCTGTCTTGTGGTGTTGGGTCACTTATTTAGTCATCCTACCAACTAGTTTTTTTTTGTCTGCATCATGTCATTAATTGAAATTTGCACCACAATGTAGTCCCGAGAGAGCAGAAATGTTCAGATGCTTCAAGCCGCCAGGAGTTGTGAAGCCCATCACTCTGTTTTTTGCAAAAACTGTAAAACTAATTAAATCTCCTCTCCCATTTATTGCTCAATTGACACTATTTTTGCTATGCTTTCTACAGACTGTCCTCCACAAATGATCCAATATATATTATAAATCGATATCAAAAATCGAGCCCACTGTGCATCAAAATGTTTTACTGTAAACTGCTACTGCAAATTCTCGCTAAATAAATCTCCGATGTTCTTGAAAATAAATGACAAAATGTTGATGCCGTGGTAGATGTTGTGCGGTGGATTAATTGTATCTCAAAAACAGAATGTTTGACAGTATTTTAAATTCTATCATGTAGGCTATTGCAGTCAATGGAAATAGAGCATCTTTAAACTTCAGTTTCCCACTTATTGAGCAATAAATCTTTGTAAAAATAACAAATTACAGACATCTCTATGTTGTCTAGATGAAGTACACAAATTCTCCAAATGTTGTCTTGATAACTGAATTTTTGACACTACTTTGAAATCTGCCTTTACATGCACTCTTGGTGAGTGCCAGGGTTGGTGAAGTCATAAGGCCTTTCCCATTTCCCAGTTTGTACATCCCTGATTCCTTTCCTCAACTCATCTCCTCGCGTCTAAGTCCCTCCCACGGGAGATGCGAGCGGAGGAGGCGAGGACAGAGGAGTGAAGGCAACAGGCATTGCAACAAATGAGACATCTTTGCCTCGGAGCCGTCATTTCAATGCGACGTCAATTAAATGTGACATGTGGCACAGCTGCATCAGCTGTCCATTGTTTTGTTTTACCAGTGTATTTTATGATCTCTCTCAGATGAGCATAACATTGTTCATGACAACTTAAAGGCTATATTTACTAGTACTAATTCAATTCACAATGTGACGTAATGCAACAAGAATGAACGGATGTTGGATCTTTAACACAAATTACAGCCTTTATATATTGTATTGTGTTAAGCACTACAAATGTTTGTATGAAAAGTACTATGCTGTACAAATAAAGAGTGGCATTATATGATTGAGTGATATATATTATACACACAACACACTCATGTCTATCTACATGACAACATGAAATACAGAAAATTAGAATGTAAGAGAATGTTCTTGATATAATAATTTGCCGTCAGCAGCTGTTTGCACTTGATTGAATATTTTCCCACTAAAAAGTCACCAAAATGATGCAAAATCACATTTTTCCCAACAGTGAAGTTATTGGATATCCCACAAATATTCACCAAAGTGATGCAAAAGCACATTTTTTCAAACTTAGTGTTGGAGTATAACCAACAGGAGACGTTTGACACGTTGATGTGTCAAAACATTTTGGTGGCACTAAACTTTATAACAGCGAAGGTATTGAATATTTGTCAAAAGAAAAAAATCACAGACATGATGCAAAAGCACTTTTTCCCAAAAATAACTGGTGTACTATTATCGGGAAGAGACTAATGATGTGTGAAGTGATTTTGGTAGCACTACACTGTATAAGAGTGAAGTTATTGAACGTTTTTGTATCTCCTTTCGGCATTGCACTCAGGTGAGAACCCATATTCTTGTAACACCTCTGGGAAAAGATTCAGTCATAAATCAACATTAAACTGTCATATAAGAATCCACACAGGTGAGAAGCCATATCCTTGCAAAACATGTGGAAGAAATTTCAGATGTTGTAGTGACTTGTTTGTCCACATGAGAGAAGACCACACAGACGAGAAGTCTTAACGGCAACACCTGCGGGAAAAGATAATGAGCAATGTTTTAATTGGCAAGGCATAAAAGAGTATACAGACAAGTAGTTTTCTATTTGAACCCACACAAGTGAGGAGCCGCATGAATGCAGCACTCAAAGTTTTTCTGAAATCTGTTTTGTTTTGTTTTGTCAGGCAAAACCATCAAGCTGTCACAATATCTTATAATGAAGTAGTACATCAACAGTGCCATCAAGTGTTGTTAAATGATATTGCTGTATTTCTCCGATTGCTGTTAGTAGCATTAGTTTTAGAAACAATTCCTTTCAGTTCAGTTCATAGTTTCTAAAAACGTTTGACCTGTTTGACCTGTTTTTCCAGAAATAACTGGTGTACTATTATCAGAAAGAGACTAACGATGCGTGAAGGGCTTTTGGTAGCACTGCACTTTATAACAGTGAAGTTATTGAATGTTTTTGTATCTCCTTTCGGCATTGCACTCAGGTGAGAAGCCATATGTCAAATGTTTGACCTGTTAAATGAATATTATTTTTACACTATGTTTATACACTACATACGTAGGTTATCTGAAACTCTCCTATAAATGTAAACGACTGACGTCTTAAATGATAAATATATATATATATATATATAAATTATATATATATAAATTATATATATATATATATATATATATATATATATATATATTTTCTCCATCTCAACTAGCTGCTATAAAATAAAATGCTATATAACCTGACAGGGGCCATTTTACATGAGCACTTTCATGTTTTATACTTTAAATTAAATTTTTCTGATTGTAATTTGGTACATTTACTAATATTTTTGAATGAATGGGTGTTTTTACACTGTGTTATTACTGCTTTTACTTACCTGTGTAAAGTTCTTCCATCCTCGCTAAAAGACTATGTTTTATTTTAAATGATTGTCTGCGAAATAGCTCTAAAAGTCATCAGTTAAATGTTAAATCAGTTAAAAGAGAAAAATAACCTAATTTCCCAGTGAAATGAAGAAACACATGTACAACATGTACAACCCTAATGAAAGCGGAAAGAAAAAAATAACTCACTTCAACTTTCGGGAACTTTTCAGTGTGACACCCAGCGGAAGTAAACAACACAAGAACCAGTAGCGTTACTGCAGCCTGCATGCACGTATTGAATTCGCTGGGAGATGATGTTGTAGTCGTTGCGTAGATAATTATTCCATCTGTAATTAAACAACAATGTCTTCAGTTGAGTATTTGAGAGAGTTTGTCAACGAGCGACTAACTGTTGCTGCTGAAGAAATATTCAGAGTTTTTAATAAAACTATCGTCGAGTACGAGGAAGAGATCGATCGTCAGCGCAAACTGTTGGATATCGTTTGGAAACCTGATATAAAGTTACACAGGATAGGTGTGTACAACTTAATTGTTAATAATTAATATCACAAGACAGAGGACTAAGTTTTATATATGATCACTATACATATTATGGTACTAATTTGCTCGCATGTCTGCATTTCTAGTGGTATAATATTCCCTTTGTTGTCTGTCCCTCCAGAGCTCCCACAGCAACATGTCTGTAAGGAGGAGGAGGTTCTCGCTGACCAGCAGCTCTGTATTCAGGAGAGGAACTCCAGTCTGGACCAAGAGGACCCAGAGCCTCCACAGATTAAAGAGGAACAGGAGGAACTCTGCATCAGTCAGGAGGAAGAGCAGCTTGAACTGAAGCAGGAGACTGAGACCTTTATGTTGACTCCTACTTATGAGGAAAGTGATCACAGTGAAGGTCAGACTCTGGACTTTAATCCTGACAAAAGTCAGAGTGCAGCAGAGACAGAGCTCCCAGCTAGCATGTGTATCAGTTGGCTAAAAGACGAATCCGACTGGGAAAATCCTGAAGTATCAGAACCAAACAGTGACCACCAGCTCCTCTCTCACAACTCTCATGTCGCTGAGGGCCAAGATCAGAAAGGAGGCTTTATGTTGACTTCTACTGATGAGGAACGTGACCACAAAGATCAGACTAAGGACTTGAATGCTGATAAAACTCTAGAGACAGAGTCTGTAGTCAACATGCCAGTTATAAGCGCTGTGGTGTCAGAAGCACACAGTGAGAAGCTCCTCTCTCAGAAAGGAGGCAAGAATGGAGACTCAGGATCAACTAGTAATGCAGAGCCAAAACTAAAGAAAATACATCACAAAAGCAACAGTCACACTAACAATGTAAACAACTTTACAATGTCAACTATTCACTGTAATACTAGCATGGATAAAAAGTTGTTCCAGTGTGATACTTGTGGGAAAGCTTTTAAGCATAAGTCATCACTGGACAGACACATGAGAACCCACACAGGTGAGAAGCCATATTCTTGCAACACTTTTGGAGAAAAACTAAGAAGGGACATCACAAAATGAAAAGGCCCAGTAACGATGGAAACAACTTTACGATGTTAAAAATTCACCGTACTACTCCCACAGGTCTAGAAAAAAAGTCTTTAAAATGTGACGTTTGTGGAAAAGGTTTTAAATATAATTCAAAATTGCAAAGACACCTGTTAATCCACACAGATGAGAAGCCACATTCTTGCAAAATATGTGGAAAAGAGTTCAGATGTAGCAGTCACTTGACTGGCCACATGAGAACCCACACAGGTGAGAAGCCGTACCTTTGCAAGAGTTGCGGGAAAAGGTTTGGTGACATTTCATCATTGAACAGGCACATGAGAATCCACACAGGTGAGAAGCCGCATACTTGCAAAATATGTGGAACAAATTTCAGACGTAATAGTTGCTTGTTGGTCCACATGAGAAGAGCCCACACTGGTGAGAAGCCGTACCGTTGCAAGATCTGTGGGAAAAAATTCTTTGATGCGGGTGTATTGTCAAGCCATAAAAGATATTTGCATTGTAATGAAAATTCTGTCAATTTCCCTAGATGAGTCCTAATGAACATTGAAATAAAGATCTCAAACAGATGAAATGTCTTTGTTGTATTTTATTCTTATAAGAAGACGCACTGGTTATACAGAGTCACACAGAGTCTGCAGAAGAGTGCCTGCAGGAGATTATTACAATGTGATTATATAGAAATCTACAACGGAGAGTGTGGGAAAAGGAGGTTGTTTTACACAGATAAGGAGTTGTTTCACACAGTGTCCCAGTAGAAAGTCAACACTCAGTACTTTCCCACTACATGAGACATGCAGACAGAGTAGACAATAACTTTCCACTGATGCACAAAGAGACATCACTACATACAATGTAATTTTCCATTACAGCATACAAGCAAGTAGCCTTGCATTTGCCAAATATAGGGAAGACAATTCAGGGGCCCATTCCATAAAGCGAGTTTACTAAATAAGTCTGGCTTATTTTGGTTAGTTTGACTCATTTTCAGTTGATTCGGTTCCATAAAGCAAATTCAACATAGTTCAAACTCATTTTCTGTCTTACTATGGCAACTTCTGCTGGGTAACTAACCTGGGGCCTCATTTATAACCGTTGTGTACGCACAAAAAAGGGCTTGAAATTTGCGTACACCACTTTTTAAGCGTAAATTGGAATTTATTTTAAAAACTTGATAAGGAAATGTGCATACATTTAGGGAAACTTTGACACATGTGTATGCACATTATGGAGATGGGAAATTGGCGACTCAATAAATAAATGTGTCATTAAAAGTAGCAAAAATAATATTGAAAATAAATGTAGCCATTAATGAATTGATAGCTTGTGACATAAATTGATATTTCTGTTTTAATTTGCTTTTTTATTTATTTACCTTTGTATTAATTCCTTTATTTATTTACTCTTCTGTTAAATTTCCACTTTTATTTTTATGAATTTATTTATTTATTTTTGCATTCAAAATTTAAATAAAATGCTTCATGGAATGGGCCCCAGTTCTAGTGGTTCATGGTCAAAACACAGAGGAATTCACAGAAGTGAGGAGCCACATAATTGCAGCACATCAAGGAAAAGTTTTAACCAAATCACATACTTGATTTGAGGATCAACATACACAGGAGAAACCATAGAGCTGAAACTCCTGTGGAGACGTGTTCACCAGCGAAATTAGGTAATAGCTACATCTCTAATGAAATGGATACAATTCCCCATTAAGTAATACAGAGTATAAAAAAATATACCAGATATAAAAAAATAACAGGAGAATATAAAATGAATATAGTGCAGGGTAACAACTGAGATACAGGACTATTAAAAATGTGAATATAGTGCTGGATAATAAAATATAGGAGATATAGATATTAAGAAATGTCAAATATGGAATATAAGGTGCGGGATAAGAACTGAGCTAGAGAGTCTTTTTTATTTTTTAAATAGACTAAAGTGCAGAATATGTTTATATGTTAAAAATATAACATATATAAATTTGTTAATATGTTTTTAATTAAAATAATTTCTTTGAAATAGCTCGAAAGGACATCAGTTAAATGTAGCAGTAAAGAGAAAACAACCTGTTTCCCTGTAAAATTAAAGCAACACAGATGTACAACCCTAATTGAAAACGGAACAAAAAGCTTGCTCACTTCCACTGTCGGAGCTTAACAGTGTGACATCCAGCGGAAGTAAACAACACAAGTAAGTGGTAGTTAGCTGCTTGTTTTTGCTGGAAGACGAGTCGTTGCGCAGCTATTTCATTTGTAATTAATGAAGCAACAATGTCTTCAGTTGAGTATTTGAGAGAGTTTGTCAACGAGCGACTAACTGCTGCTGCTGAAGAAATATTCAGAGCTTTTAATAAAACAATCTTCGAGTACGAGGAAGAGATCGATCGTCAGCGAAGACTGTTGGATATCGTTTGGAAACCTGAAATAAAATTACAAAGGATTGGTGTGTAAAACTGGTCTTTTCATAAATAGTTACAGAGGAGTATGGTTTCACATGCAGCCCACAAAATCAGCTTTTCAGACATTTTAATATATAGGCCTACTGTCCCAATTTTAGTAGTTAATTTATTTTATTTATTTTATATTTTGCACAATTTAAGACTACACAACATAACAAAAAAATGTGCAGGAAGAGGCAAAAAAACCACTGGGCTTATCTGAAGCCTCCACCTAGAGACAAGATTAATATAAAGAAATAATATGACTAAATAAGTGATAACAAACAATTAGAACCAGATATATATATATATATATAATAAGAATACAGTAAGTAGGCTATATAAAAAAAGACAATCTCTAATCCCTCCTTTAAAGTTTAAATGATTAGCTCATTGCAATTTCTCATGTTTTTATTGTTTAATTTGTTGAACTACTCTTCAATACCTAATCTTTCAATATGTATTGTCATTTGCAAATATTTTATTCTACGCACACATGACATAAAAAAAAAAAACTCTATGAAATAAATCTATATATGGTGCACTAACATAAGTATAACTTGATCATGAAGAGAAGTAATTAGCTATACTCATTCACCCTAGACAGTGTTTTGCTGCCATCCCCTTTGAACCCATCAGGTAAAAATGTTAAATAAAAATAAAGATAAACATACACATTTATTGTCTATTTAGCCATGCAATAATATAAACTGCATACAAAAATGTAAACTATACATGCTTATCATGCTTTATGTCATTGCAATGAACCATACTATGCAGCTAGCTACTGTATTGCTGCAG
>CAKAKR010063134.1:10151-25075 GCA_916700685.1 Adelosebastes latens
GAGCTTTTAATAAAACAATCTTCGAGTACGAGGAAGAGATCGATCGTCAACGAAGACTGTTGGATATCGTTTGGAAACCTGAAATAAAATTACAAAGGATAGGTGTGTAAAACTGGTCTTTTCATAAATAGTAACAGAAGAGTATGGTTTTACATTCAGCCCACAAAATCAGCTTTTCAGACATTTTAATATATAGGCCTACTGCCCCAATTTGAGTAGTTAATTTATTTTATTTATTTTATATTTTGCACAATTTAAGACTACACAACATAACAAAAAAATAAATAAATAATATGAAGTGCAGGAAGAGGCAAAAAAGCCACTGGGCTTATCTGAAGCCTCCACCTAGAGACAACATTAATATAAAGAAATAATATGAGTGATAACAAACAATTAGACCAAGATATATATAATAATAACAATACTGTAAATATATCAAAAAAGACTATCTCTAATCTCTCCTTTAAAGTTTAAATGATTAAGTCATTGCAATTTCTCATGTTTTTATTGTTTAATTTGTCGAACTACTCTATATTTTATTCTATGCACACATGACATTAAAAAGAACAACTCTATGAAATAAATCTATATATGGTGCACTAACATAACATGAAAAGTATAAATTGATCATGAAGAGAAGTAATTAGCTATACTCATTTGCTGCCATCCTTTTTAAACCCACCAGGTAAAAATGTTAAATAAAAATAAAGATAAACAAACACATTTATTGTCTATTTAACCATACAATAATATAAACTGCATACAAAAATGTTAACTATACATGCTTATCATGCTTTATGTTATTGCAATGAACCATACTATGCAGCTAGCTACTGTATCGCTGCAGTATCTGGTCTCTTTGTTAGCATGCTAAAACTACTTTGATTTCAAAAATAAGTCCTTGCTTTAACCACAGTCTTTAATTGAAACAAATTATATTTTAAGCATTAATCAGTTGTTGCAGCAAGTATTTAGTAGCACTGATTTAATGTCTTTATATTTGAGACCAATCTCAAAATAACATTCTATGAACCTCTCCCACGGGTCTGTGCGCTCCAGAGGGCGCTGCTCTTGCAGCGAACAGCCGCAGGCGTTTCTCGTGGTGAGCCCTGGCTGCAAAACAAATTTCCCCTCGTGGACAATAAAGATAACTTAACCTAACCATTGTTTCCATGGTGCCAAACTGATCCAGAGGCACATTAAAATTTGCAAGATCTCACAGAGGTACACCTTTAAACTTTGTTTTTTTCCCGCTCCATGTCCCTTTCCGGGCTCCATTTAAAAACAGGAGTACATATACAAAAATGTTATCTTCTGAGATGTCTGTTTTTCTCACAGTAGTATCCTACTGCTTTTGTTCTCTGTCCGTCCAGAGCTCCCACAGCAACCTGTCTGTATGGAGAAGGAGGTTCTTGTTGACCAGCAGCTCTGTATTCAGGAGTGGAACTCCAGTCTGGACCAAGAGGACCCAGAGCCTCCACAGATTAAAGAGGAATTGAAGGAACTCTGCGTCAGTCAAGAGGGAGAGCAGCTTGTACTGAAGCAGGAGATTGAGACCTTTATGTTGACTCCTACTAATGAGGAAAGTGACCAAAGTGAAGATTCGACTCTGGACTTGAGGTTCGATGAATCCCGGAGTGTATATTCAGTTATAAGCGCTGAAGTATCAGAACCAAACAGTGACCACCAGCTCCTCTCTCACAACTCTCATGTAGCTGAGAGCCAAGATCAGAGAGGAGGCAAGAATGGAGACTCAGGATCAACTAGAAATGCAGAGCCAAAACTACAGAAAAGACATCACAAAAGCACACGTCACAGTAACAATGTAAACAACTCTAACTTGCATAAGATTCGCCGTAATACTCACACAGGTAAACAGTGTTTCAAATGTGACACATGTGGGAAAGCTTTTCAGTTTGAGTCCTATTTGTATAGACACCTGAAAATCCACACAGGTGAGAAGCCATATTCTTGCAAAATGTGTGGAAAAGATTTTCGATATAATAGTGTCTTGTTATGCCACATAAGAACCCACACAGGTGAGAAGCTGTATTCTTGTAACACCTGTGGGAAAAGATACTGTCGGACAAACGATTTAAAGACTCATATAAGAAGCCATACAGGTGAGAAGCCATTTATGTGCAAAACCTGTGGAAAATATTTCAGATCTCACAGTTACTTGATGGGCCACATGAAAACCCACACAGGTGAGAAGCCATATTCCTGCAAAACATGTGGAAAAGATTTCAGACGCAATAATGGCTTGTTGGTCCACATTAGAAGAGCCCACACTGGTGAGAAGCCGTACCTTTGCAAGACCTGTGGGGAAAGATGCTTTGATTCGTCTCATTTGGCAAAGCATATAAGATCGCATACAGGCAGTTAGCCTTGTGTTTGCAAAATATGTGGGAGACGATTCAGGTTCATGGTCAAAACATAAGAACTCACAAAAGTGAGGAGCCACATAATTGCAGCACTTGTGGGAAAAGTTTTAGTCAAATCACAGACTTGATAAAACACCTGAAGATCAATATACACAGGAGAAACCATCAAGCTGAAACTGCTGTGGAGACTTGTTCACTAGTATGTAATACAGTTTTGGTTTTTGTAATAACTACATCTTTGTAACTGAATGTATATAATTCCCTATTGAAAGGAGGTCACAATGTCTTACTGTAATGAAGTGATGCATTTTCAACAATGCCATCAAGTTTTGTTAAACTAACCTAGTTTTTCCTTCATATTACTGCATTATCATCAGTAATCATCATTTCTGTTGGCAACATTATTGCTTCTTTGAAAAATCTTTGTTGCACATGAGTTCATAGTTCATACGAAAGTAGGTCCCCTACTTTTGAAAATATTAAATGTCAAGTGAAAAACAAAAGAGTTTGTTTTGTTATTTTTCCCACTTTGTTCAGTTTGTTTTTCTGCATTTGGTGGATGAAATTATTCTTGACTTTCTCGCTGGACTGGAGAGTTTTTCAGACACTATCGGAGCATTTAATTCTAAAAAGTGACAAGCGACAAATATAGCAATTTATTCAAACCATCAGGTTGAAAGCGGAGAAATCTCCACTACAAAAATGCTATTTACACATTATAACCTCAGTAACACTAACGGGCCAATGTGCATGAGTACTTTCACATTTCATACTTTAAATTAAAGTTTTCTGATATTAATTTGGCATGTTTAATAACATATGCAGGGGTATTTTTACACTGTATTATTGCTACTTTTACTTAGGTGTATTAAGTCCTTCCATCCATGCTATTATGTTTTTTATTTATTTATTTTAAATAATTTAATTGAAATAGTTCGAAAATACATCAGTTAAATGTAGTGGTACAGAGAAAATAACCTATTTTTTCCCCCTGTGGAATGAAGCAGGAGAGATGTTCAACATCAAGTGAAAACGGAAGGAAAGGCTAGCTCACTTCCACTGTCGGACCTTAACAGTGTGACACCTAGCGGAAGTAAACAACACAAGCGGAAGTAAACAACACAAGCACTAGTAGCGTTAGCTGCATGCCCGGATTTAATCAGCTGGAAGACAACATTGAAGTCGTAGCGCAGATATTTAATTTGTAATTAAGCAACGATGTCTTCAGTTAAGCAGAGAGTTTGCTGCTGCTGAAGAAATAATTGCAGTTTTTTAATAAAACTATCTTCAAGTACGAGGAAGAGATCGATCGTCAGCGCAAATTGTTGGATATCGTTTGGAGACACGACATGAAGTTCCACAGGATAACGTTAGGTGTGTAAAGCTTAAGTATTTTAATACCACAACACAGGAATTCAATTTATATAAAATCCGAATGGTTTAGTTAGCCTATATACTGGCACTAATTTATTCGCATGTAGGCATTTTATTCCTCTATCATCACAGTATTATCCTCTTCCTTTTGTTCTCTGTCCCTCCAGAGCTCCCACAGCAACATGTCTGTAAGGAGGAGGAGGTTCTCGCTGACCAGCAGCTCTGTATTCAGGAGAGGAACTCCAGTCTGGACCAAGAGGACCCAGAGCCTCCACAGATTAAAGAGGAACAGGAGGAACTCTGCACCAGTCAGGAAGGAGAGCAGCTTGAACTGAAGCAGGAGACTGAAACCTTTATGTTGACTCCTACTGATGAGGAAAGTGACCACAGTGAAGATCAGACTCTGGACTTTAATCCTGACAAAAGTCAGAGCGCAACAGAGACAGAGCTTCCAGCTAGCATGTGTATCAGTTGGCTAAAAGACGAATCAGACTGTGAAACTTTTGAAGTATCAGAACCAAACAGTGACCACCAGCTCCTCTCTCACATCTCTCATGTCGCTGAGAGCCGAGATCAGAAAGAAGGCGACAATGCAGACTCAGGATCAACTAGTAATGCAGAACCAAAACAAAGGAAAAGCCCTCACAAAAGCAATATTCACACTAACAATGTATGCAACCCTACGTTAAAGACTCACTGTAATACTCACACAGGCAAAAAGCCTTTAGAATGTGACACATGTGGGAAAGTATTTAGGTATCAGTCAAAGTTGCAGAGACACCTGAGAATCCATACAGGTGAGAAGCCATTTTCTTGCAGCACCTGTGGAACAAGATTCAGTGAGACATCATTATTGAATGTTCATATGAGAATCCATACAGGTGAGAAGCCATATTCTTGTAACACCTGTGGGAAAAGATACTGTCGGTCAAACGATTTGCAGACTCATATAAGAACCCACACAGGTGAGAAGCCATATTTGTGCAAAACCTGTGGAAAATATTTCAGTTCTCACAGTTACTTGATGGGCCACATGAGAATCCACACAGGTGAGAGGCCATATTCTTGCAAAACATGTGGTAAAGATTTTGGACGTAATGATGGCTTGTTGGTCCACATTAGAAGAGCCCACACTGGTGAGAAGCCGTACCTTTGCAAAACCTGTGGGGAAAGATGCTTTGATTCGTCTCATTTGGCAAAGCATATAAAATTGCATACAGGCAGTTAGCCTTGTATTTGCAAAATATGTGGGAGACAATTCAGTTCTAGTGGTTCATGGTCAAAACACAAGAACTCACAGAAGTGTGGAGCCACTTAATTGCAGCACTTGATGGAACATTTTTACTGAAATCACACTTGAAAAAGCACCTCAGGATCAATATAGCTGGAACTGATGTGGAGACTTGTTCACTTGTATGCAATACACTTGAGGTTTTTGCAATAGCTACATCTTTGTAACTGAATATATATAATTCCCAATTGAGAGGAGGTCATAATGTCTTATTGTAATGTACATTTTCAAAAATGCCATCAAATTTTGTTAAACTAACTTAGTTTTTCCTTCATATTACTGCATTACTCATTTCTGTTGGTAACATTATTTCTTTGAAACAATCATAGATCCCAAATCTTTCAAAATCTTTGTTGCACATGAGTTCATAGTTCCTACAAAATTCTGATCAATGCCCAAAGGGACATGGGCAACAGAATGCTGTTTTTTGATCTCATGTATGTACTACTATTATAGCTTTGTAAGGTGATGATTTAAGAATACCGCAGCTTCACCCTGATGTCTAAACCTATGAGCATTGATTGTCCTCAGAAGACCAAGAGTGCATGTGAATTCCACACAGATATGAAATCTTGAACACTTCAAATAAAAAGACAGTTTTGAGGTATTCTTTGATTACTTCCCTTTTAGCATCTTATATTTCTACTTTACTACATTTTACAGGCAATTTTTTTTAAAACTTTTTAGGCCACTACATTTACTTGACAGCTATAGTTATTTTGCTGATTAAGATGTTTACAGCCAAACACCTATAGTGAGCTTATTACATATGAAACCTTGTTGAAATATCCATTATTATGTGAACCAGGTAAAAATGAAAAAATTCCACCTCAACTATATGCTACAAAAATGCTATTTACAAATTATAACATAAGTAACACCGACAGGTCAATGTGCATGAGTACTTTCACGTTTCATACTTTAAATTAACTTTTTTTCTGATACTAATTTGGCATGTTTACTAACATATGCATGGGGTATTTTTACACTGTGTTATTGCTACTTTTACTTACCTGTGTTAAGTCTTCCAGGGTCTGAAATGAACCTTTTTCCTCACCTGCCCCTTTGGCAGGTCACTGAACATTTCTACCGGCCACTCAATTTCTTTTGTCTGCCACTTCTGAAATCTAGGTAGAACGCTTTAAAATTGTAAACACTGTGTCAGTGGTAACCAGACTGTAGAATTTTGAATATATCATGTAACCTTATAACCTAATACTACCTATATAAGTAGTATAAATTAATATTTAATTTAGGCTTTAGAATTGCTTTTTAAAAAATAATATTTCTTAATATAAGGAAAACCTGTCTGCCATGGTGGCAGGTGACCTGAAATTTTTACCTGCCACAGCCAACATTTATCCTGTTATTTGGCAGGTGGCAGGTGCTAATTTCATTCCCTGAGTCCTTCCATCCCTGCTATTGTGTTTTTTTATTTAAAATAATTTATTTGAAATAATTCGAAAAGACACCAGTTAACTGTATTAGAACAGAGAAAATAACCTATTTTTTTCCCCTGTGGAATGAAGCGAGAGAGATGTTCAACCTCAAGTGAAAACGGAAGAAAGGCTAACTCACTTCCACTGCCGGAACTAAACAGTGTGACACGTAGCGGAAGTAAACAACACAAAGCGCTAGTAGCTGCATGGACGTGTTGAATTAGCTGGAAGACGATATTATAGTCGTAGTGCAGATAATCATTTGTAATTAAGCAACAATGTCTTCAGTTGAGTATTTAAGAGCGTTTGTAAACCAGCGACTAACTGCTGCTGCTGAAGAAATATTTGTAGTTATTGAAAAGACTATCTTCGAGTACGAGGAAGAGATCGATCGTCAGCGCAAACTGTTGGATATCGAAATGAAGTTCCACAGGATAACGTTAGGTGTGTAAAAAATAATTATTTTAATGCCACAAAACAGAGGAATTCGATTTATTTAAAATCCAAATTGTTTAGTTAGCCTATATACTGGTACTAATTTATTCGCATGTAGGCATTTTATTCCTCTATCATCACAGTAGTATCCTCTTCCTTTTGTTGTCTATCCCTCCAGAGCTCCCACAGCAACATGTCTGTAAGGAGGAGGAGGTTCTCGCTGACCAGCAGCTCTGTATTCAGGAGAGGAACTCCAGTCTGGACCAAGAGGACCCAGAGCCTCTACAGATTAAAGAGGAACAGGAGGAACTCTGCACCAGTCAGGAGGAAGAGCAGCTTGAACTGAAGCAGGAGACTGAGACCTTTATGTTGACTCCTACTGATGAGGAAAGTGATCACAGTGAAGATCAGACTCTGTACTTTAATCCTGACAAAAGTCAGAGTGCAGCAGAGACAGAGCTCCCAGCTAGCATGTGTAATAGTTGGCTTAAAGATGAATCTGACTGGGAAAATCCTGAAGTATCAGAACCAAACAGTGACCACCAGCTCCTCTCTCACAACTCTCAGGTAGCTGAGAGCCAAGATCAGAAAGAAGACAAGAATGGAGACTCAGGATCAACTAGTAATGCAGAGCCAGAACAAAAGAAAAGCCCTCACAAAAGCAACATTCACACTAACAATGAATGTAACCCTACTGTGTTAAATATTCACTGTAATACTCACAAAAAGCCTTTAGAATGTGACACATGTGGGAAAGTTTTTAGGTACAAGTCAAAACTGCAGAGACACCTGAGAATCCATACAGGTGAGAAGCCATTTTCTTGCAGCATCTGTGGTAAAGGATTCATTGAGACATCATTATTGACTGTTCATATGAGAATCCATACAGGTGAGAAGCCATATTCTTGCAAAACATGTGGAAAAGATTTCATACGCAGTTGTGGCTTGTTAGACCACATGAGAACTCACACCGGTGAGAAGCCGTATACTTGCAAAAAATGCGGGAAAGGTTTCAAATGGAGTAGTTGCTTAAAACTCCACATGCGAACACACTCAGGTGAGAGACCATATACTTGCAAAACATGTGGGAGAGATTTCAGATCTAGCAGTAACTTAAAAGGCCACGAGAACTCACACAGGTGAAATGCTATATCACTGCAGCACAGAGGTTTCAGGTGGAGTTAGAAGAGAGAAGCTATGTACTTAAAACATGTGGATGTGGTTTTTTATTTTAGTAAAAAGATGTATAACCTCGCAATAGGTGCATCTTAGTATATACAGTAAAATCATTTCTCAAAACAATCAGTCTTCCATATCTTGGGGTTATTTGTTTCACAGTTAGTGCACAGTAGTGGCTGTTAATCTGATGGTGTGATGTGGGTGACTGATTGTTATGTGGTTAAGAGCATTTGCCAAATGTCATAAATGTTCATTCGTCAAAAGACCAGCATCTTGTGTTTTTTTGATAGTAGTTCTGGTCTGCAATCAATTCAAAACTCTGACCGGCTGATCTAGATACAACCTGATGGAAAGGAAACGAGACTAAAAATAGCATCACTTTTGTAATCTAAACATTTATACGACATCTATAGTTAGAGTAGATACTTTGAAAGTTAAAGCTAGCTAGCTTTTTACCACACTTTTTTTTGTTATATTTGTTGAAATTCACTATGTACTGACAAAAAAAGAAAAAAAATCCGGTATCTGTGGCTGTCGTAGGACTGTAATAAGCCCGTCCAATAATTTAATTTGGTCCGAATGAAATGATTGGATGGGCTGCCTGCCTGGCACACTCTGCCGTTGCACTCACTGTGCATCTTCCACAAGCTACTAAGTTCTCAGCTGTAAGTACTAACAACATGTTCATTGTTTACATTCATTATGTTTACATTCATAATGATAATTCTGGAGGAGTTAAAAATTAATCTGACCATGAAAATTCTGAAGTACCAGAACCAAACAGTGACCTCCAGCTCCTCTCTCACAACTCTCATGTAGCTGAGAGCCAAGATCAGAAAGGAGGCAAACATGTAGACTCAGGATCATCTAGAAAATGCAGAGCCAAAATCACATAAAAGACATCACAAAAGCACCAGTCACAGTAACAATGTATGCAACTCTACCATGGCAAAAATTCACCCTAATACTTACACAGTGACAATCTGGGAAAGCTTTTCGGTGTCAAAATTGGATATAGACTTGAGAATCCACACAGGTGAGAAGCCATATTTATGCGAAACATAAGATTTCAGTTTTAATAGGGGTTAACACTCCACATGAGAATGCACACTGGTGAGAAGCCATATTGTTGGTAGCACTTGTGAGAGAAGATTCAGTCGTACATCAGAATTGAAAAGTCACAAGGTTGAGAAACCGTACATTTGCAAGATCTGTGGGAAATTTTACTTTTATATGTCTGATTTGGCAAAGCATATAGGATTGCATACCAGCAAGTAGCTTTATATTTGTAAAATATATGGAAGACGATTCAGTCCTAGTGATTCATGGTCAAAACACACAAGAACACACAGAAGTGAGGACCCACATAATTGCAGCACTTGAAGGAACATTTTTACTCAAATCACATACTTGGAAAAAAACACCTGAGGATCAATATACACGGGAGAAACCATTGAGCTGAAACTGCCGTGGAGATGTATTAACTAACTGAATGAAATACACTTTTGCAATCGCTACATAATTTAATTTCTACAATTTCCCATTGAGAAGAGGTCACAATATCTTATTATAATGAAGTGGTACATTGGCAACAATGCCATCAAGTTTTGGTGAACTAACCTTTTTCTTAATATTTCTGCATTACTTGTATTTTTGTTAGCAACAGTAGTCCTTTGAAACAATCAATCTCCCATTGGGAGACTCCCAACTATTACTTTGAAAAAAATATTTGTTGAACAGTGAGTTAATAGTTCCTAAAAATTAATACACACAATATTTTTTTTTTTGTCATTTGTTTTACTATTTTCATACACCCTCTCAGTGATATGAGTGGGTTGTGAAGAATTTGATGTTGAATCTGAGAAACCCTCTCTATAGTGGTGCTCGGTCACTTTTGTTGTCATCCTGCCAACTGGACGCGTTTCTTTTTGTCTGCAGCTAGTTATTTAATTTCATATTTTTTATCTATTTTGGAATGGCATGCACTTTAAATATTTGTTGTTATTTCTGGTCTACAAACACACAAACAAATTTTAGATGATGTACTACATGGTGCTGTCAACAAATCAGCCTAAGCTGAATGAAAACAATGATCAGTGCCCAAAGAAATGTGGGCAACGAAATGCTGTTTTGTGATCTCATGTATGTATTCTCACAATAAAGTGTCGTATGTTTACTGACATTTTTAATGCAGGGGTATGTTTTACTGAATGTTACCCGTATTAAGTCCTTCCATCCCTGCTAATATTTTTTTTATTCAAAATTATTTTTTTTTCGAAATAGCTCGTAAATACATCAGTCAAGCACAGAGAAAAAAACATAATTTCCCTGTGAAATTAAGCGAGACAGCTGTGCAACCACAGACAACCCTTATTAAAAGCGGAGAGATAAATGACTTCAACAGTTGCAGCAGCACTGGGATAGAGAGTCCAAAGGGAGACATTTATATAAAATCCAAAATAAAGAAGGAGGGTTAAGAAGTCATGGCAAAAACAGAAAAGAACAGGTTATAATTAGCAGACTAAGAATTGGGCACTGCCAATTAAACAGCTCACTATATATTATTGGAAAACACCCTACTGGTCATTGTGGCTAGTGTAGTGGACGGGTAAAACCTGAAGGAGGCAGCAATGCAACACAAAGAATGCCAGCTGCTGTAAAACCCCAAGAAGAGGAAGAAGAAGAAGAACCCACTTCCACTGTCGGAAATTAAAAGTGTGACATTCAAAGGAAGGAAACAACACAAGCGCACTAGTAGCATTAGCTGCATGCACGTGTTGAATTAGCTGGAAGACGTAGTAGATATTGTAGTTGTTGCACAGATGATTATGTCATTTGTAATTAAACAACAATGTCTTCAGTTGAGTATTTGAGAGAGTTTGTCAACGAGCGACTAACTGCTGCTGCTGAAGAAATATTCAGAGTTTTTAATAAAACTATCTTCGAGTACCAGGAAGAGATCGATCGTCAGCGCAAACTGTTGGATATCGTTTGGAAACCTGAAATAAAGTTACACAGGATAGGTGTGTAAAACTTTTTTATTATTTTTATTTCAATACCACAATACAGTAGAATTCAGTTGTTTTAATATATCCAGGAACTTATTTGCAAGCATTTTTTCTTAATAATCACAGTAGTATCCTTTTCCTTTTGTTGTCTGTCCCTCCAGAGCTCCCACAGCAAAATGTCTGTAAGGAGGAGGAGGTTCTTGCTGACCAGCAGCTCTGTATTCAGGAGAGGAACTCCAGTCTGGACCAAGAGGACCCAGAGCCTCCACAGATTAAAGAGGAACAGGAGGAACTCTGCACCAGTCAGGAGGGAGAGCAGCTTGAAGTGAAGCAGGAGACTGAGACCTTTATGTTGACTCCTACTCATGAGGAAAGTGACCACAGTGAAGATCAGACTCTGAACTTGAGAATTGATGAAACTTATAGTGTGAAGCAGGAGACTGAGACCTTTATGTTGACTCCTACTGATGAGGAAAGTGACCACATCGAAGGTCAGACTTGCAACATGAGAATTGATGAAACCTATAGTTTGGTGGAGGAAAAGCCTCTAAGCTACATTTCAGTTAAAAGTGACCACAGTGAAGATCAGACTCTGGACTTTAATCCTGACCAAAGTCAGAGTGTAGCAGAGACAGAGCTCCCAGCTAGCATGTGTATCAGTCGGCTAAAAGATGATTCTGACCGTGAAAATCCTGAAGTATCAGAACCAAACAGTGACCACCAGCTCCTCTCTCACAACTCTCATGTAGCTGGGAGCCAAGATCAGAAAGAAGGCAAGAATGAAGACTCAACTAGAAATGCAGAGCCAAAACCAAAGAATGAAGATCACAAAAGCAACAGTCACACTATCAATGCATCTAACCCTACTAAGTCAATGACTCACTGTAATACCAAAACAGGTAAAAACCTTTTCCAATGTGTCACGTGTGAGAAAGTTTTTAAGTTTAAGTCACATTTTCAGAGACACCTAAGTACACACACAGTTAAAAAGCTGTATGCTTGCAAAACATGTGGAAAAGATTTCAAATACAACAGTCACTTGATAGTCCACATGAGAATCCACACAGGTGAGAGTCCATATACTTGTGAAACATGTGGGAAAGGTTTCAGATGGAGAAGTTGCTTAACGCTCCACATGAGAAAGCACACAGGTGAGAAGCCACACCTTTGCAAGACCTGCGGGAAAAGATTCAGTAACATTTCAGTATTGAAAAGGCATGTGACAATTCACACGGGCGAGAAGCCGTATACTTGCGAAACATGTGGGAAAGATTTCAGATGTAGCAGTAACTTGAAAGTCCACATGAGAATCCACACAGGCGAGAAGCCGTACCTTTGCAAGACCTGCGGGAAAAGACTCGGTGACCAGTCAGCGTGGAAAAGTCATATGGCAGTTCACACAGGTGAGAAGCCACATACTTGCAAAACATGTGAGAAAAAATTCCAATACAATAGTCACTTGATACGCCACATGACAATCCACACAGGTGAGAAACCATATTCGTGCGAAACATGTGGGAAAGATTTCAGACGTAGCAGTCACTTGAGAGGCCACATGAGAATCCACACAGGGGAAAAGCCGTGCCTTTGCAAGACCTGCGGGAAAGGATTCTGTGACGTTTCATCGTTGAAACAACATATGAGAATCCACACAGGTGAGAAGCCATATTTGTGCAAAACATGTGGGAGAGCTTTCAAACGTCGCCGTGAATTGACCGTCCACAATAGAAAAGTCCACACCGGTGAGAAGCCGTACCTTTGCAAAATCTGTGGGAAAAGATACTTCGATGTGTCTCACTTGGCGAGGCATATAAGATTGCATTCAGACAAGTAGCCTTGTATCTGCAAAATGCGTGGGAGACAATTCAGTTCTCGTGGTTCATGGTTAAAACAGAACAACTGACAGAAGTGAGGAGCCACATAATTGCAGAACTTGAAGGAAAAGTTTAACTCAAATCACAGAATTGAAGAAACACCTGAGGATCAATATACACAGGAGGAACCCTTGAGCTGAAACTCCTGTGGAGACGTGTTCACTGACTGAATGAAATACAATCGCTACATCTCTGTAACTGAATGTCAACAATTCCTTTGAGAGGAGGTCACAATATCTTATTATAATTAAGTAGTACATTGTCAACAATGCCATCAAGTTTTGTTAAATAAACCTTGTTTTTTTCTTCATATTACTACATTATATCTTTGAAATAATCATAATCTCTCAAATCTTTTTTGCGCAACGAGTTTATAGTGCCTATACACACTTTCAGTCTGTAAAATGAATATTGTTATTATTATTTTTTTACAATTTGTATACACCACCTTAGTCATATGAGTAGATTGTGAACTCTAATGTTGAAGCTGGGAAACCCTCTCTCTACTGAGGTTGGGTCGTGTATGTTGCAATTCTTCCAATGACTTTTCTTTTTTGTCATGTCATTTAATTTAATGTTTTTGAATGTATTTTGGGATTGCATCAACTTGTTATAATTTCTGTTGTTTCTGGACTTCAGAAGTGACACACAAACAGAAATTGTACAAGGTGCTCTCAAACGAATCAGCCCAAGCAGTAGTAATGAATGAATAGCGAATGAATGCAATGATCAGTGCCCAAAGGGAGGTGGGCACGGAAATGCTGTTTTGTGATCTCATGTTTGTATTTTAGCAATAAAGCTTTGAAAGGTGATGATGTAAGAACACCAGATTCATACTGAAGTCTAAAAAAAAGCTATAAGTATATTCTGTTCATTAAGGCTGCAGATGTGTGTGACTGACATCACAAGTAAAAGTAGTCATAGTGGAGAATAGAGTGTGGCAGCATGCAAGAGGTGTTTCAATGTTGGAGCTCACCGGCTGAAGATAGAGTAAATATTTTATTTAATACCACTATGAAGTTTGATCAGTGGAGCTGCCTTATATTGAAAAATATATAAAATATAAATATATAAATGTATGCATGTACTCATGTACAGCATTGATTGTCCTCTGTTGGCCAAGATTGCATGTAAATTCCACACAAATCTACGAATAAACAAACATCCGTTTTTAGGTATTCTTTCATTACTTTCATTTATGCTACACATACTTCCACTTTATTACCTTTTATAGGCAAATATTGTACTTTTTAGTTCACTACATTTATTTGACAGTTATAGTAACTTTGCTGATGAATACTTTTTTGTACAAAAACTTGTAGTCGGCTTATTAAGTATGACGCCTTGTTATCCATCAGTATGTGAACTAGACAAACACTTTCTTGCTTTAAATCACATGTTTCTGATTTGGTAGGTGTGCGAACATTTTCAGTGCATGGGTACATTTTAGTGTGTTATTGCTACTTTTATCATCCTACCTTTAAAGTTCTTCAACATCCACTAATATGATTTTGTGATAGCTCTTAAAGACATCACTTACATGATGTAGTAGTACATAGAAAATAACCTACTTTCCCTGTGAAAGTTTGACTTAGCTGGAAGATGATGTTGTAGTCGAAGCGAATTTGTAACTAAACAATGTCTTCAGTTGAGTATTTGAGAGAGTTTGTCAACGAACGACTAACTGCTGCTTATAATACTTCTTTACTTTTTCTTAACTAACATTTTGAATACACAATGAATCACTGTGTTATTTCTACTTAAATAATCAGAATACCACTGCTTGTTTTTTGTACAAAATTACCTGCAAAGTAACAAAAACACTGTTTTTTCTGTCAGTTAGAAGTTGTAGTTTTATACCAAATTTCTTTGTAGATTGAAGCGAGGTAGATGATGTTAAAGACGCACAAGCTCTGAATAAAATACCATCAGTTTGAAAG
>CAKAKR010063137.1:0-18898 GCA_916700685.1 Adelosebastes latens
GCTTTTAAATGTTGATGAACATTGAGCCTTTTTAAGTGAAAATGAGATAAACAATTGCCTATTACTTTACTTTTTACAGTTGAACAAAATAAAGTTAAGAGAAATAAAAGTAAAAGCAGATCAGAAGAGAAAAAAAATCGGATAGCTCCATCAATGCTCCACGGGGGAGGGATTGGGATTACAACCCGTTTTAGTGGTTATTAATATGGATATGACACTAAATCATGCTGTGACCTCCGGCCCTGCAGTGAAGCAAGCCAGGCTGGGATAGCCACAGTCAGGTTTTATACTCTTTTTACTCTCCTGATGGTTTTACTGATAAGCTTTTTGATTGGTGTGCGGAGCGTTTAATGTGCCAAAGATGACCAAAGTATAGCACATTTACTGCAAACTTTACCAAAAACAGGTAAAACTGCCATCAAGATAACTGTAAAATTAGCAGCCTTTCAATTGCTGTTCAGTTGTATCTTTTACATTACATTACATTTAAGATGGATGGTCGTAGAAGGGATTAGTAGCTTAGGGGATGACCCTCCCACCCACATTAACCCAGGACATTCCGCGTGTCACAAGCACGCGTTTTAGGCTTTTCGAGTGTCATTTGTACGCAACGCAACAAAACTACAGTAACGTCCACATTTAGGTTTAGGCAACAAAACCACTTAGTTAGGTTTAGGAAAAACATCATGGTTCTCACAAGCACGAGTTTTAGGCTTTTCGAGTGTCATTTGTACGCAATGCAACAAAACTACGGTAACGTTCGCATTTAGGTTTAGGCAACAAAACCACTTAGTTAGGTTTAGGAAAAACATCATGGTTGGGCTTGAAATAAGTACGTAAACTAAGTAAAATATGTACGGAAACGGTGTAATATAAGTATTGAAAACACGTCACAAACATCGCTAAAAAAACATTTGACAAACGTCACTAATGTAACTTACAAAACAAAACACCGGTCTCCTGGTTGGAAGTCCTGTGTTTGTTGGACCCATTCACCTCCCCTCCCGACCACCATAAGCAGTTTTTATCACTTTTTATTCTACGCCACTAGCTCATAGCGTAGCATATTTATGCAGATGTGTTTACATTGCAGTCAGAACAGACTACATGGCATACAAATAACACGCCAAAAGCAAGAACAGCATTTTTATTGCTCGCCTTGCAAATTATCTTGGTATTCACACGCCATTTTGTGCAAAAGGCTGATTCAACACACCAACCGTTTCTTCTAAATCTTCTTTAATTTGTTAAATTTCCTGCTGACAGAAGGTGTTAGATTGAATCCATCTTTCAAAAGTGTAAATCAGCGGGATATCGGTTAAGTAGCTGGTTTGCGGGGGAGTGATTGTTAAATGTTTGCTTTGATTTTATTGGTTAATTGTTTTCCATAAAGCCTCCTGGTACTGTACAGTACACTGTGGCTGAGTTTGGAGGGGTCGACCCATGTGAAACATACCACATGTGCCACAGTTTTGCATGTAGTGTGTTTAAAGTAAAAGTCGTTCTTCATTTCAGTCCCAGCCTCCCTCTGTGTTTACTGACACTCACGGATATAAAGGCAGGGGTTTGATTAGGCACAGGTGCGGCTTGTTAAAGGCCGGACCTCTCCTGGCTTCCAACCAACACTCATGCTGCGTTCATGTGATGCTGGGTTTCTTGTAAATACAAGCTGCAAGCTGGGAAAAGATTGCAAGTAGCACATGCAATCTCTGCAAACACCACTTCTACAGATGTTGTCCAACTTTACAAAAGTTGTTATACCTACTGTAAAAAACAATTAACTCTACTTATGAAAAGTTATTTTTTGATTATATGGCTGATTAATAAAAATAACTCTCAATGTGTGCATTTCCAACACTTTCAAGTTCTAGCAACGAGATGTCACTCTGTTCTTTCACTTCATTTGAATGCTTCACCCGTCTGTGTTAACATCTCATCTATCATTATGGCCATTAACACTTTGCAACTTGCTGGTGCAATGTGGCGCTCACACGAGTCTTATGTGCTGCGAACGGGTATTTGGCTTCAGCCTCAAAGATTATTTATGCTCCAGAATAAGAAACGGTTCACTGTTGAAGCTGATGCATAGCTGTCAATGAAACACGATGAAAACAATGACAACTTATAAACACAGATTGTTTGTGAAATCACTAATGTTTTTCATGAGATTGGTTTCCATATTTCAGTTTCTTTTTTGAATGCATATTCTTAAGTTGCACAGCATGTCGGTCTTAGTTTGGATCAAACGCTGCAAAAACAAGAAAAAAAAACTGAAACTGAAAGGCATTTGCAAAATTAGTTTGTCAATATGACATTTTGGGGAAACGTTCCCCGAGGGGAGTGAGTCAAGATACCTTGAGACATCTGAAGCTGTCAGTTGACGTAAGTGGATTTGACACATGCTCGCACAAGGTACAAAATGGAGTTATGAAGTGCAAGACGCTCTACCTTTTAATAAAATGCCCCTTCATATCAGTGATTCGTCATCAGACTGAGGAGTTTAGCAATCGAAATGATCAAAATTGGTGTTGACAAAACCAATGTGTCATTCAACCAAAAATCCCCCAGGAAATATCCATCCAACATGATCTAATGCAATTTAATTCATATCTGTACACCTGTAAAAACATTATGCTTCTATTGGACATCAGAGTGGACGTAATTAGTAGCGGCATGACTCTAGATATGGCAACGTTGGTCATTCAATTGCTTTGGTCAAGAATGAATTATCTCAACAACAGTCGTATTGTATTTGTACAGACATTCATGGTCCCCAGAGGATGAACCCTAATATCTTTGGTAATCCCCTGATTTTTAGCCGTGCTAGCAGCACGACTCTATCTTGGTTGGCCACCACTGGTCTACACTGAAATATCTCAGCTGTTGAATGGATTGTCATGACATTTTGTTCATACCTTCATGGTTTCCAGAGGATGAAGTCTACTGACTTTGGTAGTCCACGTCCTAAAGCATACCCTACTTTATCATCTATTCTGCTCTAAATGGGACCATAATTTAATAAACGAACATCATGCTGTATTGAAGAAGACTTGAAACTAGCAATTGAGGCCATAAACTCATGTTTACAATGTTTACTGAGGTAATAAATCAAGTGAGAAGTAGGTTCATTTTCTCATAGACTTCTATACAATCAATCAGAGGAGTCGCCCCCTGCTGGCTATTAGAAAGAATGCAAGTTTAAGGTACTTCAGCATTAGCTTCACTTTTCAGACCTGAAGGTTGACCACTGATGCTAACACGCTAAACTAATACGGTGAACATGGTAAACTTTATACCCACTAAACATCAGCATGCTAAAGTTAGCATTTAGCTCAAAGTGCAAGGTCGAGCCTCACAGAACTGCTATCATGGCTGTAGTCTCTTAGTCTTGCTATTTCTTTGTCAGCATTTATATTAATATATCAACATCAAACCATTCAGCAACTTGCATCTAAACTATAAAGAAGGTCTCTCATTGTCTGTGAAGTGATCAGTTCAAAAAGTGAGAAATCCAGGATCCTGGTAATTAAACATGTCATCTTTAGATCGAAGACTTGTTTACAAACCAGACTAGATGAACTCCCTTTGCAGCTTTCTGTCCATTTCAAACGGTATCATCTATTTCCTTTGATACTTATTTGTGTCAGTCTGCAACATCCTGGATCGTTCAGCCTGACACAAATATTCTGTCACAACATCTTTTTTTGGGAGACAAGCATTTGCTATTCCTGGGCTTAAGTTTTGACCAGCTGCCCAAAGTGTGGGCACATGTACATATCTGCACACAGACACACACACACACACACACACACATGCACACACACACACACTGCACAAGGTCTATGGAGTAGGTCCCCAGCTGTTGAGTGCTGTGCAGATGTAGCAACCAGAAATGAGGGATTACAGCTAAATCTGGAGGGGGAGAGGAAGAGGAGGAGGAGGAGGAGGGTGTGGGTGATTAGGGAACAATGTGGAGACTGGAGGGAAGGTATGACAGTCTAAAATGAAGACAAAGGTTAAGAGGGGCTAAAAGATGGTAGAAAGATTAGACAGAAACGATCAGAGGCCACAGGCGGAGCGCAGGACGAGATGTACAGTAGCAAAAACGAGAGAAATTGTGAGAAAGAAAAAGAAAAACAGGAAGGAAGCAGAGATGAGAGGCAGATTTCTTCGCAAGTGAAAGCTGGAGGGATGAAAAAAGACTAAAACTATTCCATGGGGGGGATTTGTGAAGCTGTAGCACAGTCCATTTTTTTCATCCTTCATTTGATTACAAATTCATTGATTTCTTCGACTTCCTCCACAATCTGCAGAGAGCCGCCACGTTAATGCAGGCGAGAAGACGCTGCAGTTAAAGCATCTTAAATCTAACATCCATTAATGTACTCACACATGGGAGACGTCGGGATGTTTTTGCTAACAGAGTTTCTGCGAAAGGAACAGTGCAGCTTTCAGCAGAGTTCAAATGTGTTTTCCATAATTCATAAGAGGCTTTAGCTGCTTAAAGGGATAAACAGATAACGGTTTACATCAGAAAAAAAGAAGGTGTCTGACTTCACCGATATGTTTATACGTAGATGTAAATACATAGTGATCTCAACTAAGGGAATACAATCTTTTTACAGCCTGATATCTACCTCTATTTCTTCTCGCCCAGGGTTACAGTCAAATCCTGCCCTGTTTAATATTCACAACATTTTCACACACACGCTGTTGCAGCGAGTACTAGAGGCTGCTGCTGCAGACGGCGAATGTGGCCTGTTTGATATTCTGCGATAACTTTCCTCCACTTGTCAACACATTAGTCAACTGATCTGGAGAGGATTGGCAAGAGCCCAAATTAATGTGCGCAAAAGCAAAGCCCTCTAGGAAGCTTAACGCCGCTCTAATTAAGATGCACATTCACATTTTCCTGCCTCTCTTAACAACATGTCCAAGAAAAGAGGGCCTCATAAAACCCCAAATTAGTGGGCTGTCATTGTAAAATTGGACGTTTTCATTTAATTTAGGACCATTATGACTATTCAATAAATGCAAGTTTTTGCCTATTTCAAGGAAGCTGAGTTGTTCTTGCCTCCAGATTTGATTTTAACACGACTCTTGCTCCTCTGAGGGCCAATTATCAGCTCAAAAAGGGACTATTAGTGAGACTGAATGCCGACCAAACAGATCCCTCTCACCCCGAGTGCTGCATGTATCAGATTAGCAGCTATAATAACACGCTGACATATCACTCTTCTTACCTGCTTTGAAAGGTTGCTGACGTCACCAGTGGACCCGTCACGTCAATCTCCCTATCCTCCTGCCAAGTGTCTTCGTCGCAGGAGCTGGCATCATATTTCCCAGAGGACTAAATGATGTCATTTTGGATCCCAAAACGTCTCCTCACCTCATCTCAGCTCAGCTCAAAAACCCCCAGCTGGGTTTGTTTCCATCTGCCGAGGAGGAGAGTTGACTCACGGTGATCTGAAGCTGGAGGAGTGTCGAGACGAAGAGGTCCCATTAGGATACCAGCGGACATACATCTGAGAAACCACCTGTGATCAGGTGAACAGGTAAATAGTGCAGTGCTATGACTATAATGTACTTAAAGGAGTAGTTCGGGGTTTTAAGACATGCGTAAAATAATCTAACACCTCTAAAGCTCACTAATTTCCACGTTATATTGTGTTTCTTTAAAGGTGCTAAACACAGGATGGAGCATTTCTATTGCCTCTTAACAGCTCTCAACATGGCGACAGGGCCCTGGTTGCTCGCAGCTAACGGTGCTAACAACGCTAACAGTGCAAACAACAGCAAAAGTGCAGACAGAGCTAACAGCGTTAACCTGAGGGGGAACCGGAGGGTGGGTGCTACACTCCCGCGACGATGCCGACGGTCGGGACGGCGTTATCAGCTGTAACCGCCATATGAGAGCATTGCAGAGCGGCAGCTATGAGCTAGCCTATGGGGCACGCTCACATGCACTAAAAGCACGCTATGGCAACAAAGCGTGGAGAAGCATGGATTACGACACACAGAGGGAGAGCGACTTCATTCTCTGCTCAGGTAGACGTTACTTCTCTGTATCTTTACATAGCTAATAGATGTTTGATGCTATATTAATGCTCTGGATATTGAATTTAGCATCTTTTATCTGTGCAAAAAGACAAAGTGTAAAGACAACAAGTTGCAGTTTTACTGGGGGATTATGTGCCAGATGACAACCAACAAACCTGACCTCAGTATGCACTGATTAAGAATGACATACTGTCAACTATTTATGTTTTACATCTAAGTTTATTCTTATCTTAATCTTCTGATGACTCACCCCTGAACTAATATAATCCTGAAAAGTTGAAAGAAATTGTTAGTACAGTAGGTCAGCTCATCCTTTCAACAGTTACATAAGTAAGGGATAATGACCATCGGGCTGGTCGTTGTTGTGAAATAAACCTTGACGGGGCGATGCAGTACCCTGATGCAAAGCGGTCTTCAATCGACCTGTCTCCCTTATATATTCTACATTTTAGCCGATGTTGCCTTTGATGGCCTTTCTTCACTGATTCGTCATGTAATTAACACTGGATGTCCCAGAGCAGCCTCACTAGCACTATTAAACATGAATCCATCAACACTGATGATGGCGCACTCGCTGAAGTTTGGGGAGATTATTATTTTAGTACCACTGAACTTCAGCAGCTTAACATGTATTCAGACCAGCTTAGATGAATAAAGATATTCAGGGTACACAGGCCACATAATACATACACCAACTCATTGTTTGTCTAAACAAATTCTTTATCCTATAGTCAAACATACTTACAGTAAATCTGTTGCATAATGTTTTTCAGATGCCCTGTAGCCATATCTCACTGGCAGCTTCCCCCTGCAGCAGAGACTCACAATGAAAGAGAGCTTTAGAGACACCTATAGGTGGAAAATAGATTAGCTGGATACTCTGTGTAGAATATTCTCATAATTTCTGCTGTCTAGCAACAACATACCTGCTAGAGTAGCGATGCTTTCCATGGCATCATATTGAAAGTGTAGCAGGAAGCACCTGTGAATACATCTGAAACTGAAACCTTACTTGTTACACATAATACATACATATACAGTATACTGTGCCTATTATGGAACCTCAAAGTGCTGTCAAGAATAACCATCAGGAATCCACAAAACATGAAAAAAAAAGGCTTCCCAAAGGTGTCAGTGAGTGAATGCAGAAAATATTTAATATATTCAATATGTGCACAGGCATATGGGCACTGGATGGCATAAAGATCACAGAAAGAGGCTTGGCAGCTATACTCCGGATTGCAAAACATTTCCATTTGAAGTAAATATCACAAATACAAGCTGAGCACCAAAGAAAGTAGACTGTGAAGTGAGTGGCATTCCGTGTAAATAGCTTGGCATTGACATGCGTTTTCATGTTTCATGTTGTGTTTAATGTGTAGTTGCAGTGCATGTAAAAAAAAATTGGCAAAAAAGTGATCATTATGCCTACATGCGTTATACATTTCGTGCGTTATTTCCTGGAGGTTGCTCAGGTTGGTCATAAATTGTAGAGTTGGACAAAAATCATCTGCCAAACTTCTTTCTTGTGCTGCATGATTTCAAAAATAAAAACCTTGATTATGTGAATTACATCATTTTTTCTGGCCAGAGGCAACACGATTCATTTTTACAACTCCCAACCTTGAAACAGGCGTTTTCCAAAGTGCACTTGAAGGCAGCACCAGCCTCCGTGATCGTCTCATTGATGTCCTGAGCTATAACAAGTTCTCTGAGGAGGAGGCATCTGTTTCATTGTTTGGGCCAGACGGTGCGGCTCGTCAGGGGAATTCTTCTCGACGGCGCGGGGCCTGCCCATGCTACAGATGGCTTATCTCACAGTAAATGATTCAGAAAACGATAATATGCCTCCAAACGGAGAGGAGGTCATCTCCTCTTGCTAATGGAATGTCTTTGGTAGTTAGAGTCTGGACGGAGCACTTGTTGGGTATCTGTTTCACGGCAGAGGCTCAAGGTGGGCCTTTTTAATCCACTCCTGATCTTCTCGTTTCAACAGTAAGTGCATCAATTCATGTTTAAATTAGGCACAAGCAAAACATAGGCTTTTCCAGACAGGAATATAAGGTGTAAATATGACCCTTACATAACTAACCAGACACAGCCTCAAAGCGGGGCCTGATTTTCCTGCAAGATTATGGTTCAAGTTGTCAACCCAGGCCCCGGAGGAGAAGCTAAAACCCTTCTCCTGTTCTCCCAGCGTCAAAACGCTGAGACATTTATGTACAAGTCTAAACCTATAAGTGGGCAAGAGACAGTGAGCCCACTGTAATATTCAACAATTATCAGTCTGTCAGCTAAATGCACAGAACGTCAGACAGAATCAGAAGCTGCTCCCTCACAGGAGAGCCAAACAGCTGTGAAACAGATATTAATAGACGTGATTCGTTGTAACCTGCTCAGTTAAATGTGATTCACGTTTTTGTTAAGTGAATTGTCAGTCATTATATTAAATGAACTTTGAGAGTTTCTTGGTACTAGCCATCTACAGACATACACACACACCCTTGGGAACACTCTTTGACCCAGGTCTGGAAGTGAGATAACTCTCTTTCTCTCTAATGTGAGAGGCCTGCATCAAAGACAAAAATCTTATCTGCCCCCCTCTGACGTGGACATTAGTACATCTGAGACATGTGTCCCTCCCCATTGTCGGCTTCTTTCTGTTCCGCGCACAAAGATTAGAAAGAAGCTGACAGGGGCGAAGGGAAAGGAGAGACGGAGGGAGACAGATTTGTGGAGACATGAATGGCTTGCAGGTGTTTTTTTTTTTTGAGAGAGAGGGAGATGGATAGAGTGGGAGATGTGGAGCCGTGACTTCTCCTCCCTCCTCCCCTACGCTGTCATTATGTTTTATGGCAAGAAGAAGTGTTTGCAAAACTGGGTGCTGTAAGGAAGGGTGATAGTTTTACACCGAGAGTACGTGCAGCGAGAGTTGCTGTCCGCTCACGACCGACATATCTAAAAGTGGAGTGTGAGAGAAAGAGGGAGAGCTTTCAAGTAGTGCTCAAGGAAAACAAACAGTGCAGAGTGAAGGTGAAGGAGTCACTGTGGAGATAAAGAAAAGGGCAAGGAAGCGTAAAAGAAACAGTACAATTCATAAATAAACACACAAATGTAAATTTGCAAAAAGATTTTAATAGGCATTGTTTTAATCATTCTTGGATCAATTTACAGCTTTTTTTTTTATTCATTCTTGTCAAAGGTAAACACATTTCTCGTGGTTGTCTTCAACACCGCTTTAAATGCTTTTCCCAAAAACCCCGTAACGTAAACTAACATTACAGAAGAGCACGTTCTCTCACACACACTTGCATATTCAGATTCCTACAGACGACTCCTTGACGGGTACGGAATTTCTAAATGCAACATACTGGAGAAGCGCGGACGAACACATTCGGCACACATATGTGCACACATATGCTTTTTTCTCTTGCACACTCCCACACACGCACAGGAAAGCAGGCAGATAAAGCCACACACACTCATACACGCTTGTGCACACACATTCCATAACCGGCATGTATTATAAATATACATTACAATGCAGACTCCTTCGTTTTTGCAGCGCTGGAGGAATGCTGCCCGTCCATCAACTCTTGGTTTTGTGACATGCGCTTCTTCAGCAACATAACCTGGTTAGCGGTATCTGTTACATGATGAGAGCAGGGTTACTGAGTGTACATCCCCACTTACTAGTCCGAACCAATAACCCTCTCTCTTTTTGTCAGGCTCAATTACATCTGCCTATTTATCTACACAAGCAAAAATGCTGCAGTAAAAATTCCACTGTTTAAGAAAAATAATAAAAAAATGGCACAATAGCTTATTGAGCAAAGGCCTACAAATGCACATTAATAAATTAGGTAGATAAATAATATACTTTAATGTTAAAATAAATACATTTGGAAAGTAAATAAATTATAAAAGCACAACATTGTAATCTGTTTAATGCCAGCCTACGTTGTCCTGTATTACAATATAAAAAAGTGATCTTTATTTGCACATTCACACTTGTTGTTTTTTTGTTGTTTTTTAACAAAATGGCGGCAGCGTTACTTTGAGACTCAAAGCACAATTTCTCCTCAGGCACCTGCCGCACTCTGGCGACTGTATGGGGTCGTTTCCATGGTGACCGTGACTGCTGTAATGGCCGTCGGCACTGATTGGCCGGGAACCTCTGGAGTGGAAAAAGGGGAATGGATGGGGTTGTCTGGGATTAAAAGGGAAACTTGCCGCAGAGAGGTTTTTTTTTTAAGAATTGTAAATTAGCGGTATTCTGAATGACTCTGCTGATTGCTGCGAGGAGAAAGGTCTGACATCCAGAAAAATACTACGCCGAGTGCTGAAGGTAAATGCGTCGGAACAAAACACACGTCTACCCGCGTCTAAAGTGCCGTCAAATTACTAGTCCGAGGTCTGTACTTTTCTCGGGTTGTTAACAGTGTGAAGGCAGGAAATGCAGACAAAAGACTAGTTCTAAGAGGGCACTCGCTATCTTCTAAGAAACGCGGGCTTTGCGTCTGTATATCACAAAGCCAGGGGTATTTTTTGATGTCTTGTGAAAATGGATTCTTGAAAGGCCCGTGGATATATCCTCGCAAAGTCTTTCCCTTTTCTTAAGAAACACCTTGGCCTCTTATTAACCAGCAGCTCCCCTCACACCGGTGTGAAAACATTCTTCAGTGTCCGGGATAACGGCAGCAGTTCTCATCACTGACCGATTATATGAATATCCTGTATAGCCCAGGTAAAATCAGTACAGTTCCAGAGTCAAGCTCGCTCTTTACTACATCTAAGTTGAGTTTGATCCATCGGCATACTTGGTCCGTGGTCCAAGGCCTAAATATCCAACAGACAGTGCAGCTTGAATTCCTCAGGTGATTTTTATATCCATGCTACAATAAGAGTGTGTAGTCTACATCCAACTCATTACAAGTCCACTTGTTGGCATGACAGCAGCACAGATTCTGAATATTAGTTGTGGTCTCCATGTTGTGGCAAACACACCTGCATGAAATGTTGTAATGATGTCCAACAACAACATGGAGTGTGTAAATATGACAGCAAAAAAGGCCTCTCCTTTTGAAAAGTTAAGTGAAGTTCAAGGATTTTCTTTCCGTGTCCGTTTGATTGTGGTTCTATTGCACCTCGACTGTGTTTCTGCCAACTTTCACGACGACAACTCGGTGCATACGAAGCCCTTTGGACAAGGCGGTCCCAGCTAAGCACAGAGCGTCACTCGCGGGCGAAGAGTCGCTAGGACAAAAGCCCGGCAGACACGAGCAGCATGGCCACGGTGAGAAGAAGGCGGTCGCGCGATGGGCTGCTGCCGCTCACGCTTTTCTCCAGTTTGGGAACTTCGGGGTTAAATTCATCTGGAGAGAAAAGTCACAGAGAAAAAGAGAGAGGAAATAAGAAAGTGGGAAAAGAGAAGAACGTGAGTGTGAAAGAGCGAGTGTGTGCGCGCCAGACAGAAGGAAACGAACCATTACTGCATTATTAATTCATCAATCTAAAGGCAGAGTGTGATGCATGCTAATTGTGCTTTTAACATATGCAGAGAAAAAGACATGATGCAATTAACAAACCACACCAATTATCATCAGCACTGCTACATATGGCCATTTCCCCCCCGTGGGATGGAAAATTAAAAACACTTTTATTTCTGATGTGTGTTTTTCTTTTTTCACGTATTCCTCTTTTCACACTAATGATGTTTTTATCCTAGAGGGATTTCAATCAAACCAAATTACTATGGCCTTGCCATTGATTAGACACAACAGAACATTAGCTGGAGGGGAAAAACAGGAGAAAGAGCTGGGAGAACACATTTTGTAATACTCGGTAAAAAGTGGATTAAACTGAGTCATTATGCTCTGTCTCGACATAATGCTTCCCATTATATCTGGAGGGTTATTACACGCCAAAATGAAGCAAAAGAGCTCTGTTGCCTGCACAACTATGAGAACAACCTGTGCTGGCTGCATTGAGACGTGAAAAAAACAGTTTTTTTTTCTGTAAAGTAATCCAACTAAGTGCAGAAGAAAGCTGCAATTTCTTCCTGACGTCAGTCACATTAGCCCACATCAGACATAAAAGAGAGACGTAGGTGAAGGAGGGGGAGTTTAAAGCCTTGAGATGTGTCATACTGATGTTATATCGTATCATTAGGGCATTATTTGGGTTTAACAGCTTCAAATTGCACTGGAAAAGATGAAAAATACTTGTTTTGATGTATCTTTTTGACAAATTGTGCCCAAAAAAGTTACAACGATCTTGTGTTTGTCTATCAAAATCCCATTACTTTCACTTTATTACGTTGTCACCGTAATGTCCCGGTGCGTTAAAGTTCCAGCCGGCGTATCGTCCTCCATCAATTCAAACTGGCTTTCAACAGGAAATACATCACACTGAGGAGGCACGATGCTGTTTCAGTGTGACGTTAAAGCCTTGCCTGGGGTTCGCTAAATGTGATGGGGACAGTAATTGGCTACAAGTCAAAAAACAAGAGATGTTATAACAGAGAGATAACAGATAGAGACAACAGTCGCACGTCAGCTGACGTTTGATGAATGTGCGGAATTTTGTTGTTGCCGTCTGTCTCTGTCTGAGGGAAAAAAAACATCCGACCACTCTGGTTTGTCCTGGTTGTGTGCGACTGTTGCCCACGTCACTGTTGTTCTTAAGGAACACGAGGCATCTGTCTGTGGCGGTGACACACAGCCCTGACATTCACACCGCAGTGCACCGGCATGAACTCACACAGAGCACAGTCAGTCGAGGCAGGAGGGAGAATATTGCCTCAGGTGAAGGGCCCAGAGGTCACTTTACACCATCCGGTTTGTCTCGCCAAAAAGGGTTTCATAAGGAATAAAATGTACACTCAGTGACCAGAAGAAGAGACGGCCTGTTCCTGCAGAAGGAGCGAGCTCTCACTTACTTTTACATAAACAAGTACACGGAGACACAACTCCATTTTCTTCGAGTTGTTGTGAACCGATTCGTGTGATGTTGCACTTTATTTGTGGGCGCCGAGAGCTTTGACAATCACAAAGCTGCACAATATGCACCTCTTCAAAACCCTTGCTATTTAGGGAGGCCGCCCTTGGAAGATGAATGTGGGGGACGTCGGGCGCCTCGGGCCAAAACAAGTTATCAAAGGTCCGCAGTATGACACCTTAACATCACAGCGCAATTGTTGGATACAGCAATCAATTTTCCGAGCGCACGCACAATCCGGTGCGGTCTCGTCTGTATGGGGTGTAACAACACGTGGGGCAGCTCTCCTGTCCGCTGCAAACCGCCCGAGGCTTTTACAGTGAGATAAGAAACATCAGCTCCAGACTGTCGATGAGTGGAGGAAGGCTGTCTGGTCTGATAAATCCTCCTGCCAGCTACGCCACGACGATGGCAGACTTGCAGTGATGCGTAAACAACGTGAGGCGATGGAGCCATCATGTGTGGTTACAGCTCTACAGGTCAGTGGGGGGAGGTGTAATAGTGTGGAGGGAACTCGACTGGCTTACACTCAATGCCCTTAATGCCATCTTCCTTCACAGCTCCCTCCATGAAAAAGAGCAACAGAAACATGGCAACAAATACTCTTTAATATGAAAATGTCTTTGAATGATGTGAAAATCCTGAACTTAATTGCTCCTCGCAACCACAATTGTAGCTTTGGTGTCAATTGAAAATATTGTGATAGAAACATCACTCACCACTGATTGGCTAGAACAAAGCACAACAAAAAAACCCGAAAATGGCTAGGAGGCTGCATGTCCTTTGTTAAAGAGGACCTATAACGTTTTTTTTGTGCTTTTTTCCCCCCTTTCCTTTAGTGTGATATATAATTTTTTTGTGCATGTAAAAGGTCTGCAAAGTTACAAAGCCCAAAGTCCACACCAAAGGGAGTTACTCTCCTCCACAGAAACACGGCTCTCCTGAACTGCCTGAAACGCCTTGAAGTCCCGCCTTTTCTTCCGTGACGTGGTGATGTCACTAAGTAAAACATTTGCACAATACCTACCTAGCGGCTAGTTTGGCACGCCCTCAAACAAAGCTAGTTAGAGGGGAGCTGAAGCGGAGTCCGAAGAGTTTGGTTCGGTTGACGACCTACCACAACGTTGGGCCAGCTGACCAATCAGAGCAGACTGGACTTTTCAGACAGAGGGTGAAAAAAGGTGCTGCAGCACAGCCGGCATGAGAAAAATAAAGCGTTTTGAACATTAAATCATTTAAATATGTTCTAGAAACCCCAAACCCAAAATGATGCACCTGAAAATGAGCATGATAGGTCATCTTTAAAGGTGTTACTAAAGCATGGCAGCTGCTATCAGCACCAAGGGTGGTCTGACATGTTTTTGAACCAGTGTTTCAATGCTTTTGGTCACAGAGGAGCAAATTCACAAAAGGATTGTGCGGCTGTAGCAGCCGCTAAACCTGCAAAAATAAGACAAATAGAAACCGTGTAATTCTAAATTCTTAAAGCACCAGCAAAGGGTGAAATGCATCCCTTATTGCGCTGCCAAACAAATAGCGTCTCGGTGCTCCTGTGCTATTTGCGTGGATTTAAATTATGTAATGTGCGAATATTTGGCACAAAATTGGCCTCTTTCTATGCAAATGAGCCCTCATCAAAAACAGTCCAATTCATAAAGATCAGCGCCAATAGCCACACACAGTAATAGTGAAATTATTAGCATCTTCAGAGAGTTGGTGGTAACTGAAGCGCCTTCATAACGGGTGTCAGCACTGACAGACTGGAACATTAAATCCCAAATACGTTTTTTTTCTGCGTCATGTTTAAATTCCTTGCCTGAAGTTTTGAGGAATGCCTCTGCACCTCGTCGGTCAGGACCTGTAGCTCGCGGTTTCAATATTTTATTTGTGTTTTTCTCTCTGTCACTGTTCTCCATACTATGTTCTTGGCGCAAAGGCAATATTTATACTTTGCAACATGGATAACTGCAAAAAAAAGGCAAATTGCACTCAGCTGCAAACCTTTATGGACGTGTTTGTGCCGTAATATCATTAGCGTACTATCCTTTGTGGATCGGACCTTGAGACGGGGCAGATAGCGGTTGCAAGTGATGTGTAATTCATGGTGCTATCAGCAGCCACAATCCATTCTTTGTAAATTTGTAAACAGACTGCACATATTGGATGAAGTGTTTTGGTTTGCCCGGTGCATCACAACTATATCTTATGACTGATTTTGAGAAAATCTGCACAAAACAAGCCACTCAGGACAGATGAATCCTGGGCGCCGGTGCCTATTGATGCATCTTAATACTATCTGTTTACGGTTGCATTGTCTGGTCCACCACGTTATTTATATTGCAGCCTTTAGCCCTCCTACTACTGCTGCAGACACTCAAAATAGGAGGACAGTGTTTAAGGGCAAGTCACAGATGGAAGAATGCACAGTGTATACTAAGCTTTGCCGCAGGAAACTATAAGGTTATGATTAATTCAAGCAGCAAGACTGATGCTAAACTCTTGTAGCACATTTGCAGAAACAAGCCGTTCATTGTAAGACGCTCTACCGTAACGAATCGCTGCTATGTAGAACAGATGTGTGTTTAGAAAATTAAAATTATAAAAAAGATAAATCAAGTCAATTCATATTTAAAGGATGATTCTGGTTTATTACAACGTGGGTCTTGTTTTTGTAGTTTATGTCGCATATTGGGCTCAGCAAAGTAATTGCTGAGATATGGAAACACTTTCTAATGGGGCAACAAAGACGAGCGAGTCAGACGATCAGGCAGGTTGTAAACAAGCCAACAGCGTCCCATTTCATTGAAATGATTCACAAGCACTGCCTGCACACAGATTGCAAATGGTGGCGGCGTCTCGTTTCACAAATGATAAACTGAGATGATTACAGCAGACAGCTTTGAGTAATATTTTTATGGTTGGCCTTCATTTTCTCTTCCAAGTACGTTTGGCTGACCTGAGGATTAGTTTAAATCATCTTACTGCTCATGTTTCTTGCCCCGTCTGACTTTAGCAATGTCATCATGTTTCCAGATCTCAGCAACTAACTTCAAGCCACTACGAGGAACCAGAGTCCCTTTAGAAAACTTCTCATTTTACTGCAGCAGGGTCTGACAGTCTGCCTTGCTAAGTCCTGGTTCTGGTTCTCCCGTGCCTCCCTTCCCTCCAGTGGGCCCAGCAATACGACCTGGGCCTCCAGCAGCGTGGTATCTGTGTCGGCCCCAAGCGGGCACCGGCGGAGCAGCGAGGCGAAGGTCTGCTCCTAGCCGGAGGAGGAGCCGCTGCTGCGGGGCGCGGAGCTCTCCACCTCCCGCCAGAGCTTCTACTGCAGATCGCAGGAAGCAGCAAAGAGTAAAGAAGCAAAAAGCCAAAACTCTGGTGCTTTTTTGATAACAACCGCTTGATGGCGCTGCGGTAGTGGCGGAAGTGTAGCTGTGCTGCTGGGCGCTGATGTTGCAATGGAACGAACAATTGACTTTCACTTCTTATCAATATAAGTTCTTTGGCAGCAGCGAAGCCAGATCTGGGTCTGTCCGCGGCGGGCCCCACTGGAGTCTGAGCTGAATGATTTCTGATGATTTTTGTCTGATTTCGCACAGAATCTGACCCGGTGGCACCGATGACAAGCATTAAGAATAATTATGTAGAAATAGCCAATCTTCTCGCTGATAGTCTCGTTTACTTATGCAAGTCACATAGAGGCATCAGTATTAAATTGAGACTGTTCCATAACCAGTTAAAAGTACCTCACAGTAACTTTAACAGCCTTATTATTATTAACCCGTAGATATGATGTCCGAAACTACAAAAACAAGTTGTAATAGACCAGAATTTTCCTCAAGACACCCTGTTAAATAAGGAAAATGTGACGTAGAAGCAAAGCTAATAATAAAGTAACGAGGACGACAGCGAGTCCAAACATATGTGGAGAGTGAGGCAGAGATTTGTTGATGCTAAGCCAGTCTGTGGGCTGGTCTGGTCCTGAGGGTGAGTCAGAGAGTGGGTGTCCAGCGGTCAGCAGGGCCATCAGGGCTACGAGTTGTTTCTAAGTATGAGTGTGTGTGCGCACAAATCTGTGTGTCCTGATTTTGTTATTCCTCCAAATGTATTCAGCAAAATGCATCACAATGCTAGAGGCTATGCTTTTTTATGATTCCCTGCCAGTGTGTGTTTTTTTTTTATATTAAATTCTACGTAAGCTCGAGCCGGAGTTACTGCTGAGCAATTCGCCCACCACTGAGCCCTTCTTTCTTCCTCTGCCCCTTCTCTCTGCACCCCCCGTTTCTCTACCCCTACTCTGGTTTTATCTCTCTCTGCCTTATCTGTCCCTCTTTCTGCCAGGCTTTCTCCTGCTGCATTTCTCTTTCACTGCCTCCTTCCTGTCTTTTATCTCTCTGTCTCACCGTGTGTCTCTCCCTCTCTCCTCTGTCCGTCTCTCTTTTCTGCCCCCTCTCTCTCTCTCTGAAGGTACGCGATGTAGCCGATGGCTCGAGAGCTCTCCTCGCTCCGTCTCTGCTGGTCTCAGTTCCCATCCCAGGCAGGTCACACTCTCTTAGCCCTCGTCACAGACTGCCCACAGCTCCCAGAAACAAGCGAACTAAATGATTCCCGGCAAGAGGCTTTTGTGAGAAAGAAAAATAGAGGGTTTATGTAACCGCTCAGCTGCACAATTGACTTGCCCGCTGACATGTTTTCTCTTTAGGTAAACACGGGCCTTTTATTCCCTACAAGACCTCCACTGACCTTGTGGAGGTTTCACCTGTGCGGTGCATTGTAGGAGATAAAGGGTTTGGTTTTTGCTTGTAGTTCTGGTTTGATATCGCCCATTGTGATAATTGAGTATCGAATCAATCTAATACTCTCTCATGCTCGTATTTACTAGTGTAATCGGTATACCTCACTGTGTGCAACTCATTAACATATTGTTTTATGGAGGGCAACGTGAGGCCGGGGACTGCTGTGGCACTAACAACTGAGTTAGCGTCCTGTCATGACTGAATTAATGTAACTATGGAAATGCTGAATTTTATTATGACACTGACAAATTAATTGTTTAACCCCTTAACACTCTGGCCGCTGTCTTTCAGAGGTTGTACAGGGCTCAGTTCATAATTGGTATCATATGAAACTAGAAAATCTAAGGAATTTATTGGTATCAATCATGTTAGCTTGTCGGGAAGAATGCTAAATTCTGGTGAGGAAAAACTGGCATGGCGATTTCCAAAGGGGTTCCTTGACCTCTGACCTCAAGATATGTGAATGAAAATGGGTTCTATGGGTACCCAGTGAGACCATTTTTTGAAACTTGAGCTCACTGTATAAAATGACCTGTGGTGACCTCTAGAATAATCCCAGCCTCATGAAACTTTACAGCCACAAACCCTAGAGACCTAGGGCATTCAGGGGTTGGAATGATTCCTAGGTAGATTGACAATAAGGGTGTTTCTGAATAGTTTATAGAACGGTGCTCGCCATCCAATCACCGAAAAATGCAATTCTAGCAGAAAAGGTTTTTAAACCAAAACACAGCATGACTATTTCTATGGTGTTCCTCAAGGTCTTGGTGTCTTAATGTGGTATTTTGGAGGGATTATTGATCATTTTTTATCAGTTCTCGGGTGGTAAAAATGGTTAAATTTAGCACCAAATCTGTGTAACAAATGGTATCAAATTGCTGCTACAACTTATGAGACATAATAGATCATGGGAATGACTGTCATATACTTCTATCATCATGTTCTAAACCCTTGTACACTTTCACAATTTATTTTTAATGAATTAATTAATTTATGAATTATTTTTAATTTCTTATTAATGACTAGAACAACTTGACACACAG
>CAKAKR010063138.1:14885-42361 GCA_916700685.1 Adelosebastes latens
TGTGGCAGTACAACAGTTTTACAATATTTTAGAAGTTTTACAGACGTCTTATTTTATATCGACAGAAAAATGTTTATTGGGCAGTACCATGAGTGGCCACTGGGACAAATTGGCAGCAAGGCTGAGTGGAAGCGCCTCTCTTAATACATCCACGCTCACTACTAACTACTTCCTGGATTGGCGCTCAATATTGGTAATGGACATAAATTGTTGCGTCCAACATGGCCGTAATGCCCAGGGATACTTGCCTGGTTTATTTGTGTGTGGATGTGTAAGCAGATGGTCATAAATTCAAGTGTGAAATTTTGACCTTATTGCCCTGGTTGAAAAATTTAAGAGACCACTAAAGGGTGTCGGCTCTTAAGATGGCAGTCTCCATGTAAAAGCACCATGCTGGGTCTGTGTATGACCCCTGCTCATGACCCTGGGAGACCCTATATATTTATACAGTTTTATATATATATATATATATATATATACTGTCAGCATGTTTCAGTTCACAGCGCTGCTGTTCTGGGATTCTTCAACCCTGCCAGTGAGGAGAGGAAATAAGCGAAGCTGCTGAAGCTTGAAGACCAGCAGAGGCAGAGCTGACAACACGTCACCAGTTCAGACTCCTCTACAGCTTAAACAGAAATATGACAGTAAGTCCTTCTGCAGGTCGAACATGGTGGAAAAGCAAAAGCCCTCAGACCGGCTGAAGGTCATTCCAACAGCTTGTTGAGAAAGTCCTTTCAAGTGCAGCGGATTTAAAAGTTATTCTGTGGCTTTTTTCTTAAGACTCCATCAAACCCTTCCCGGCCTTGAGCTACATTTGTCTTCTGACCTTTACGTCCAGCTCCAGGCTACAGCGTCTGTCCAGTCCCTCTTCACTCATCAGTGTGAGTAAATCTCGTCCCCGATGTCATCATCCCAAACATGACTGATGGAGAGAAACATCAGTGAGCCGCCCTCTGAGGAACACAAATGAACAGCCTGTGGTGCAAAATGACCTTGGAACTTTATGGAAGGAGTAAGAAATTAAATGTGGGCACAAAATACCTCCAGTAACTAAGCCACAGTTAGTTGCAAGACTACTCTGAATTACAGTGCACAAATTAAAGCAGACCAAATAAAAAATATAATTTGCTGAGGGATGTGTACGAAGGAGCAAATGTATCTCTTTCGTCTCGAGAGCTGCCACTTATATGCAGGGAATTGCGGACTTGGATATATTGCTGTTTTCACTTTGACTTGGCAATGATCTACTGTGCACACGAATCCCTTCTCCAGTTTATCGCGAATGACTTTATAAACGTCACTATTTTTGTGGACTTTATTTAGCGTATTCTGAATGTTCTCTTCGGCCCAGATGTCGAGCAAATATCGGACTTCTACCGCACGAGAGTTCGATTAAAACAGACTAAATGTTGGCTTGTGAAAGACCCCAGTCAGTTAGAGATGCATCGCTACAGGCGCTTCAAAACGCCTCTTGGCAAAAGGCATCAGGCAAAACAGCTGATGCGCCTGTGGAGCGGGGCTGGGTGCAATATGGTCTCTCTCTCTCTCTCTCTCTCTCTCTTTCTTGATTTGATTGGCTGCCTGCGCCAAGTTTGACATTGACGAACGGAGCAACTCCACGCCTTGCGCTGAAAAGTTGAGAATATTTTAACTTTTATGCGAGTCTAGAACTCGCTAGAAAGACGCAACGCGCGGCGCCAGAAAGGAGCACGCGCCAGACGCGCCGTACCATAGGAAAACAATGGTTTTGCGATCGATGCGTTTCTAAGAGTGCATGAAAAAAAAAAAAAAAAGAGTGCATGAGTCAGCATTTTACACTTTACACATTTTTTAGTGCAGTTGAATTTTTTTGTATGAATGTTTCTACTGCACCTGTGGGCCGCTGTGTGTGATTTATGAGAGCCTGTGACAGAGATAATATTGTCTTTGCAATCTAGGTGTGAAAAATGGAACAGAGTTTGGTCAGAACATCAACCCATGTGCACCCTGAAGCAGTGAAAAATAAAGCAACTGATAAAGAACCAGTTTATCGGTGGAAGTTGGATTGTCAGCGACAGAGAGACAAAATGCTCAGAGACAGCGGGAAATGTGTGTGGATTTGCTTTAGATTAGAAGATTGGCACCACTTTCATATCTCAAGAACCAGAAGAGATTAGTTTACTTAGTTTATTTTTGTACGGATTAAAACAATATATAACATTCAGTTTTGAGCTTTAGAGGAGCTTGATTTTGTCATCTTTGGACAGAGCCAGGATAGCCGTTTCCCCCTGTTCTCCTTTAGCAAGCTAAGCTAATCAACTGCTAGCTGTAGCTTCTTTTAAAAAGTTGTCAATCTGAAAAATATCATGTGGATTTCAAAGTTCATCAAAAGTGCAGTTAAAAATGATCATAGTGCTCTGAAAATCAGATCATAAGAGATTTTTCTGGGAAAAAAAATAATTGAGTTTACTGTCAGGAGTCAAATACAAACTCCCCTCAATGACTCAGGCACAAGCTCAGACACCTGAGAGTAGTTTGGGTTCACAGAGAATGAGGCCTTAACCCAAAACCTCATCCTGGCCTTTCTTGGCTCCAGATGCAGGCGCTCACCTCCAATCCTGATCCCAGCCCAACCTCACCCTTTACCCCTGGCCTCAGACCTCTGCATCCCCCTGGCCAGCAAACAAACCTCTCCACCGGTCCTCACCCTCTGTCCAGCCCCCTGCTCCAGTCTTTTACCCCTAAACTGTCAATCACCTGCAGCTGCAAACCAGTCGCTCGGTTTTCCACTGCGGGCAGCAAAACCAATTAGTGTCTCTGACAGTCGGCCGCGGAGCTTCTCCTCAAGTTTCCAAGTGACCACAAAACAATTCGTCCATTGACCCGTGTCAGCGCAGGTCAGGCAGAGAGGAGGCGCTGCAGGATACCTCGGTGTTGTTGTGATTCGTTTGTCCCCAGACTGTCCAAATCAGATCATGTTTTGTTTGTGTTTCCAGAAGGGCTGTTTCGAGTCTCTGATGTGGTTCATCTTCACCCACAAAGCATTTTTTTTGCATTTTCTGACTTAATTTTCACACAGAAGAAATCCCAGAGAGGATGTAACAATCACAGCAAAACCACCGGCAGTGTTTGTGTGATCTTCCTAAACTGAGATGAGACCAGACCCAAATGACCCTTGTGAAGCTGGTAATTTTCCTTTAGCAGCATGTGTCTCTTTTATTTGAGTATGGAATGTTTGTTATTGTTCTCTGATGGGTCTTTCAGCTCTGTGGCATTTGTGCGATTGTCTTCAATTTGAAAAGCAATGTGAGAAAGAGCCAACCATGAGAGGGACGTATGACGGCATCTGTTGTTTCTTTGAATCATTTCATCAACACTCCTCTTGTTGTTGGGAAAGACAGTAATTAAGTTAAATCTCTGCCAGATCTTTGTGATTATAGAAGTATAAGAGAAGCCCTGATGGGGGTTGGGGGGGTGTCTCAAACAAATGACGCCTACGCAACAAACAGATTGTGCATGAAATCCTTAAAGGGACTGTTTGTAACTTCTTACACGTATAAATCTATCCGGGTCGGTGTCCCATGCGCGCTCGCGTGTGGCTACGCTGTTCAGACTCAGACTCCAACACAAACTACACGGAAGCACCAAAACCACAAAGTTGTATCTAGTGAAGCCCGTCTGTTAAACAGTGTTGGCCACGGTCGGAGGACGCGGGGGAGACCGTAGCTTTGGTCTCCAGGACCGGAGTCTCTGCTGTACTCTGCTCCTCTGCCTGCTTGCGTTCACTCACACACCGCGCTCGATCTCGCTCTTTCGCTCCACTCTCACGTGCATGCGCGCACACTACACACTGCAGAAGAGTTAGTTTAGTTCTGAGAATATCTAGTGAATGTACAGTGGACGTTTGTGCAGAAATAAATGCTGCAGCTCCTCCAGACCAACAGAGGTTTCCCGTGTCTTGTGAAGTGACGGGGCTCCGCAGAGAGAAACGTTATCGTCTCCGACCAAAACTCCGGTGTCTCGCCTGTTCTTTCCGGCCGCGGTTGGGAGGCTGAGGCAGGAAAAGCCAACACTAGGATCAGCATTGATTCATGGAGAGACCTTCGTCTGGTCAGCTAACATTACTGCCAAGCAGCTGAAATATAGAGTGATATTGTGGTTTTAGCTGACGTGTGTCGCCTCACTGTGTTGAGTGATGCTCGTTCACGTCTATGTGGAGCGAGCACAAGCGCGAGGAACAGGACGCTGACTTTCGTTGACTTAACGGCCACAGGTGTCGCTGTTAACAAGCAATATCTAAGTCTTACAAACAGTCCCTTTAAATGACAAAATGGATTTGGGATTTCAAAATCAGCATTTCCATCAGCAACTTCCCTTTCACCTGCTTCAGACTGCTGGACGTCTGAAGGAGATGTTTTAGACGTCTGCAGAGTGGGCGCCCTGATTACATTGTACAGCATTGAGTGAAATGACCAAAAAAAATCTGAAATAGCCAGAAGAAAAAGAAAGATAAAAGATGTTGTTAAGCTCCAAAAAGATAAGTGCAGGCACAAACTTTAGATTAAGTTCTTGGGCGTAAAAAGAAAGTTTCACAAATTGGAGAAAATCAAAAATGGGTGAAAGTGAAGGAGAGGTGATGCGGAGAAACTTCAGGAAGACGAGTGTGGTTTATTATTTCACCTTGAGTGTCTTAATTGTTTTAGTTCTTTTCTTTCCTTCGTCTCTAATCTCATCATCGACTCACTTTTCTTTCCACGTTTTCTCTTCTCTACAAGTCCCACTCAATCGCCCCCCGTCTTACTGTCTCCAGCCTCTCCCACGCTGCAAATATTAAGCAGCATTTTAACATTTTTAGCCTTTACCACTCCCTGTCATCCCACTCAGTTACTGTGCGGAACTTTTACCTGGTTATGAAACAGTTTCAGTTTAATTCTGATGCCTCTATATGACCTACATAAGCAAACGAGACCATCAGTGAGAAGACTGGCTATTTCTAAACAGGCCAAGTTATTTTTAATGCTTATCATCGGTGCCACCAGGTTGGATTCCGGCGAAATCTGACGAAATCATGCAGGTTCACCAGAAACTCCTTCAGCTCAGACTCCAACAGGGCCTCTGTATGTGACCAGCCCACTGAGGACAGACCCCGATTCGGCTTCGCTGCCACCTTTGACCTACAATCGGAGCTCTGGCGGGAGGTGGAGAGCTCCGCGTCCAGCAGCAGTGGCTCCTCCTCCTTTCAGGAACTGAGCTTCGTTTCGCTGCTCCGCCGGTCCCCGCTGGGAGCCAACACCAACACCACGCTGCTGGAGGCTCAGGCCATACTGCTGGGCCCGCTGGAGGGAAGGGAGGCACGGGAGAACCAGAACCAGGACTGAGCGGGGCAGATTGTCAGACCCTGCTGTGGTAAAATAAGGTTTTCTAAAGGGAGTCTGGTGCTCGGAAACACTAACGCTTTTATTCACAGAGACCGCCAAAATCAACACAAAATGAAAGTCCCTCGTAGCTTTAGTGGGCAAATTAATATGCATGCTATTATGGGGAAAACTAATTATTCACTGGCATTTTGACCCCAGCCATTATTATTCATTGGTTTGTTCTCGTTTGTCCTAATTTTAATTTTAAAACCATCCTCTGCCATTTGAAATGTTTTGTTAAATATTCATAATTTTCCTACTGAACTTGTTGATTACTAAAAACATGGACGATGTTTAAGGTTTCCAATCAGACAGTTCATATATTTTTATTCCCACACAGTAACATCGAATTCATATATTGTCTCTAAACTATTTTGTGCATGTGCTTTGAAAAGAGCATGAGAGTTTGGATTCATTTGGAGTTCAATGTATTCATGTTTGCACCATCTATGCTAATTGTGAGAGAGAGAATCGCCAGGTTTCCATCCAAATGTAGCACAAATGTTAACAGTTTCCAGAAAATCTGCCATACTTTGCTGTTACAAGTATCAGGAGTTTCATTGAGATAAACAACTTGTGGGCCAAATTCTCTCGTTGGGTGTTATTAAACCATTGCAGAAGAAGGGGGCATAAGGAGATGGTGTAATTAAAAGACTGCCAGTCAGAGCTCAAAGAAAAAACAATGTAGAAAACATGATGGAAATATGGCATTTATGTTTCACGTGTTAATTTGAGGTCTCCTAATCGTTCCACACAGATCGGATGTTTTCATCTGCAGCCGTTTTTCGTCTCTTCAGTGGAAGCTTCATCGGATGTTTAAGTTTAAGTCTGTTTCCACTGCACTTTGTCACATTTTGTTTTTATTGATAAACCACCAATGTTTCCACTTCAGCCAAGCATTGCATTTTTTGTGATATTTCAAGCGTTTTTTTCCACCCTCAAATTTTAACGCCCATTTTTTCATATTCAATACTTTTTTTTCTCTCATACACAGCACCGTCCTCATACGCGCTCTTACGCAACTTCCGGTCGCAGAATATGCAAAAACGGGCATTTTTTCGTTTCTGTCTTCTAGTGATTTTATTTTTTGTTTTTAGAAATAGAAAATGAAAATCAACCCTTTTTTTAAGTTTAGTTCATCCCTTTTTGACCCTGATAAAGAAAAACGCCTTGTATTTCAATTTAACTTTTTGTATTTTAAAATGAAAATCAAATAACCACTAATTGTTTGTATTTTAATATCCTTTTGTGAAAGGAAAATCGAATGACCAAAGATACACTGACCCAATCTGCATAATGATTTTTTTTTTTCGTTTTTCTTTTGCATTCTTCGCCCTATTATTCTTGGCTGTCTCTTGCCCTCACCATCCATCCTTCTTTTATTCCTTTTGCCCATAACAGGCTGCAGTCGGCTGATAGCAGGCCTTCAGTCAGAGAGGACGGAGCTGTGATGTTTCTATCAGCAGACAGACGAATGGCTACATTTCCAACTGTGTGTCTGAGCCTCTGAAACCGGATCAGCCCTCCTCCTCACCACTCTGCCCTCTCACCTCTGTTCTTTTTTCTATCCTCTCCTTGCCTTCTGTCAGACCTTCCCTTTGTCTGGTTCTCATTTCAGTGTTGTCACTCCTTGAATATTTTTTATTCCTCTATCATCCCCCTTTAATGTTCTCGTTGTGTGTTGCAGGAGCTGTGAAACATTTCCATGTGAAAACAGCAGAGTCCCATTAATCATTTTAGAGTTCATCACCCTGTTCGGGTCTCTGCGTTTCTATTTTTTGGACTGGTGGTTGGTGTTTGGTTGGCGTGGTGCTTTCGACTGGTTTCTCCTCAGCGGGAGTTCCTTCTAGAAGCTGCTGTTGAAGCTGAGATTAGAGCTGCTGCTGTTCAACAGCCTGAAGCTGTTTGTCTGATCATTAGTTCACCAGATGTGCCAAGACACACTTCCAGTCAACAAAATCATTTTGGTCAATACTGTCCTACCAGCAACGTTTCTTACTGAAGAGACCCAATACTCTGAACTTTGAGCCTCTGCTGCTAAATCTGCAACAAAACCAGGCTGCCTTCATGCAGACCTTTTCCAAGAGTCATCTGAATTCATATTGTAGTGAAACTAGACTCCCTGCACTTTCAAACAACTAACTGGCATTTATTTGTCACCCTTGTGTTAAACCAGAAACAAAATAGGCTGCGTTCACCCATCCACACTTTTGTTAAACATGATTTGACGGTTGATAACTGTACTCAACTGCAACACCATTTGTGTTGACATGTTTATTGTTTTGTTTCTGTATTTTTTTATTTGGCATTCAGTTGACACTCTTCTGGAGGTTTTGTCCGTTTTCACCCCCGTCTCCAGAATTCATTTGCAGACTCATTATCAGTGCTGACATGGCACATTTCCTCCAGGAATCACAGAATTTATTCTCGTCACAGAAAAAACAACAACAACAACGTTATCATGTCATCTGTTTAAGTTGATCCACATTCTGCTCCGATGACAAAGTGTTTGTAGAAAACGCTCAGCTGAATTGATTAGGATCACTTCAAGCTGTTCAGATTCATTTGCACTCACAGCGGTACAAAGACCCAATCTTCCTGTTTTCCGCAGCCGGCATAAACACGGAGCTCAGGAGATTTGAAAGCGGTGATTAGATTCTCTTGAAATTTAATGCGGGTTTCAAAAGTCAAGACATGAAGCAGACAGTTGTGTTTTGGGGGTTTTGTTTCAAAATGAATGGGATCAAAACAATGTGCTTTATGACAGTATGCGTTGATCATTTAAATGTGTTGTATTTCTTCAGACAGCACAATTCAAAGAGCGAAGTCTGGTGTGCCCGTGTGTTCTGCAACTTGTTTTGTGGATCACAGTGTGTTTGATAAATGAATTTCCCAAGGCTTTTTGGCTTTTTCCCCAAGGCTTTTGTTTAATTGACAACATTAAGCACATATTTACTGCAAGCGAAAAGTGACGTAGAGAGATCTGCCAAAGCTTCAGTATGTGACGAGTTGGTTTGCGAACGCGTTGGAACATCAGGAACCATAAAACAAGTTATTAATCTTTGCGTAAGAACTTAATCAAACCACACACGCACATACCTGTACACAAAGAGCAACAATGAAACCTATCTATTCTATCTGCTTGGCCACGAACCAGTTAATTTGCATAAAGAGCCACCAAACACCTTATATGGTCAATAACATTACCTTTGATTAAATTCAATATTAGATTTATTTCAAACGTGTACAATTAACAGTAAACACACACAGCAAATTCTACATAAACTAGATAAAGAAATATTATGTTTGAAAAGGAGTAGACAGTACAATTATCAAGGTCCTACACCTTTCTATAACTCAAATAATTAATTTAAATGTTCATCACATATACACAAGTAATCATCTTAATATAAAAAACGAAACAAACAAAAATAAAACAAACAAGCGTCACAGTTCCGAGACCGTAAAAAAGGAATATAGAGCCTTAATGTAGGATCACTCTTTGTGCTAATGTAGCAGTTGAGAAAGATAAAGACAAACATCACAGACAAATAAAATGAACATCAGGTAAATCAAAATGTTTGTCCAAAACAAGAAGCAGTGATACAGAAGAGACAAGGTGAAATAGAGGCATTCCTGGCAGCAATAACAAATGGAAGGAAGTCAGTATATTTTCATAAACTAAATTCCATCCTGGAAGCCCCACTTGTTTTCAAAATAATCCATCTGACTTGTAAAAGGCAATATTTTCAAATGAATCACACTGTAAAACACTGGGTTATCCAGTGGCTAAATTGTACTGTAGCAACAATGGACAAGAGGGTCAAACATGTCTTTAGGCAACATATTTGACAACCAATTGTGCTTACATGGTTGAATATTGTCTGTCTGTAATTTGAGAATCAGATTCACACTTCTCCACAACTACATGTTTGTCAGGAGGCATTCTAAATGTATGCATACTCTCCAGCACAAGAAGAAATTGATCTTTACACCTCTAATCTTTTACGCTTACACTGGCTGTGTAGTGAAAGGAACACGTCTTTTATTCATCTATCATCCCCCCTTAACTTTCTCGTTGTGTGTTGCAGGAGCTGTTTATTTACTGTTTACTGTTTATTTGTTTTGCACAATTCAAGACTATACAACATAACAAAAAAATAAAATGAATAATATACAGTGCAGGAAGTGGCAAAAAACCCACTGGGCTTATCTGAAGCCTCCACCTAGAGACAAGATTATTGTCTATAAAGATATAAAGAAATAATATGACTACATAATAGTGATAACAAACAATTAGGACAATATATATATAATAACAATAATAACAATACAGTAAATATATAAAAAAAGACAAGTGTGTTTGTGTTGTGTGGTTAGTGTTTGTGAGGAGGATAATGATTTAAATATAAATAAAGACTTCTGGGCAATCATAACCAAACAACATTGTGAGTGGGAAAAAAATAAAAAACATAAAAACAGATACATGGACAACATGGGGAAAAACAATGACAAGACAGCAATTAAATGACCCTTTAAGCGACTTTTGAAACATTTGACAGATGAACAGTTTATTTATAGATGTGAAAAACTACTCCATAATTTGGTTCCCCTAAATCTTATCAAAAATTGACCTCTACAAGTGAGGAATTTGGGAGGATGAAGATCTAGAGATTTACGGGTTGAGTAAAAATGGACCTGAGAATTTGTTTTTTGAACTGCTCAGGAATATTCCCATCAGAAAGTAATTTGAGAAATGTCTCTGTTTTGCAGATCTAATGGAATTATTGTATTTATTTCTATAGGATTTATAAACACCATGGGTAAGAGGAGTAGGATTTAGACATATCTTTTAAACATTTTTTTTTTCTCAACAGCTTCAGTAGATTTACTGTAAACCAAGGCTTATTGAAATCTTGACTGAATTTCTTAGTAGAACTGCAAATTTGAAAACATTCATTGAAACTAAAGCTAATAAACTTCATAAAATGTTGATATGCCATATAAGCATCATTTTCCTCATATAGATCACCCCATGAATTACTGGCAAGCATCTTCTTTAAATTTAGAAATATTAGACTTGCTCATAATTCTTTTGTGCATTTTTATCTCGTTCTTTTTAACTCTATTAGTCTTGATTAGAGAGCACTGGAAAATGGGAAAATGGTCTGAATGGACAAGTCTGAATACAAGACTCCAGACTTTATTCCTTCACTCAAAGAATTGGTTAAGATGTTATCTATCAAAGTTGCTGAATTTTCTCTAACTCGAGTTGCTTTATGAATTAGAGGGAACTAGTAACTAGAGTAACTAGAGTAACTAGAGTAACTAGTAAAAAGTAACTAGAGTTAAGAATATTGAGAAAATCTCCAGTAGGGGTATCTTATTTATTTTTATAGAGGTTTATATTAAAATCTTCTTAAATATGGCAGAGTTTATTCTCTTTGTTTATCAGTTCAAGAGAGCAGGACAAACTTTCATTAAAATCTTTGATGACAAGGTCAGGTGGCCTGTAAATAGATAGCACCAACAATAACATTCTTTCCACCAGAGACACCAGAGAGCTCTAAAAAAACAGATTCCACTTCAGCTCTATCTGATTTCAGAGAGAGATCATCCCTAATTTTAAATTCATAGTCTCTTTGAACAAACAGAGATACTCCACCTCCAGATCTATTCTCTCTTACATTGTGAACCGAATTGTAGTTAGGTAATTTAAGCCATGTTTCAGATAAAGCAATAACAGAAAAATCATGTTTGAGTGAGGATAAATAATGAATGAATTTGTCATAGTTGCATGGAAGGCTTCTTATATTCAGATGAAAAGTAGAAAATATATTAGGAGGCATATAAACACATAAATCATTAAACTGGTTTTCATTATAAAAGCTACACAGGTTAGAAGTATCAAATTAAGAAAAAAATGTATGTCTGGGTCAACATCAACATTGTAAGAGTCAATAGTAGAGGGATCAAAAGGCTTAAAAATCTGGCCTTCAAAATCAGATTTGCTTTGGTCCATAGTGTGTGTAAAGAGTAATGTGTTGTAGATATGCAGTTAAAAATAAAAGTAGACCAACTGTATAAGAGCCTAATAGTGGAGACTAGTGAACCACAGTTGTGAAACATTTCCATGTGAAAACAGCAGAGTCCCATTAATCATTTTAGTCCATCACCCTGTTCAGGTCTCTGCGTTTAGATTTTTGGACTGGTGGTTGGTGTTTGGTTGGCGTGGTGCTTTCGACTGGTTTCTCCTCAGCGGGTGTTCCTTCTAGAAGCTGCTGTTGAAGCTGAGATTAGAGCTGCTGCTGTTCAACAGCCTGAAGCTATTTGTCTGATCATTAGCTCACCAGATGTGCCAACACACACACACACACTGCCAGTCAACAAAATCATTTTGATTGAATCTCAAACAATGTGTAACCCAATTACAATTTAATTACGGAGGTAGGTATAAGTGAATATCAACGGCTTCTCTGAACAGCTAATCAAGAGGTTTTTAATTAGTTTGGTGACATCTTACTATAAAGTTGTTGTATTTCCTGGAAGAAGACATTGTTCAGTACAGTTTACAGGAAATTATATCCTGTTGTGGTGAGAAACAGCTGCAAATGTTGTCTCATTCAAGGAAACACAAATGAGCTGCTGACATGCCAAAATCCCTGAAAGTAATCAATAAAAAAAAATCATAAAATTCAGAGTTGTGTGCCGCACTACATATTTATTTTCACAAACTTTGAAAGAGAGACTCACCGTTGAATTAGCCTGTTTGACAGAAACAACTTAAGGTAAATGATGTGTTTGTGTCAAGTTTGTGAAGTTATTTAGCGTTCTTCCCGAAAGCATGGTCAGGGATTCCTTAGGTTTTCTAGTTACATATACCAGTACCTTCACTCTCGCTCTAAAACTGAACCTGCTACAGGCTCTGAAAAAAGTAAAGTCGTCGGAGCACGCCGGCATCCTCAAGGAGTGGAAGGGGTTAAAATATAAGTGTATCTCTTCTGTCAGACAGCTGAACAATGTGGCTGAAACACCTCTTGTGGTAATTATCATAAAATTTGAACTACAGGAGTATCAGGTAAAAAAAAAAAATATTCACTTGTTGCTCTTCCTCCTTTGTCTATCCAAAGCTTGTAAGATTAAACCCACTAGTCTTTTTCACTCTGTAAGATCTTTAGGTACTACATGGTGGCACAACAGGGGTCAGGTAAAACCTTAAAATAAAGCATATTCCATACATATTTAGATCAGTATCAGTGGATTCAATGTACACAATGCACAAGCTAACATACACAACATTCTTTCACATAGTTACTTTAATAATTTTCTTCAGGACTGGAGAGAGCTTTACATTTTGGACAATAATGATTATATCAGCAGTAATTGTTGTTAAGAGTGGGAGTGCATTTGGGGTCTTAGCCAGTGAGGCTGAAATATTAAACAATGGATAATGATACCTGTGTTTAGACTGACAGTGGATGAAAGATTACCCTGGAGCCTCCTGGGGCCGGACCGAGACATGCAGACAGAGGCTGTATTCGATACCGCCTACTACATACTACTGAGGAACGCAGTATACAGTACATCCTGCATACTGCGTACCTCAGTAGTATGTAGTATGTGACGGTTAAAACGATGTATTTAGCAGTATGCTAGACGAGGCTTTAGCCTTTAAACCAGCTCTCAAAACACTGGACAAAAAAACGAACTCGTACTACTATTACAACATTATCTAACAATATAACTTTGATTTAGTTGTTTATGTTATGTTAGTTTACTTTATAAGATACTGCAGATTTAAACTATTTATTCTAACAGCTCATAATGAAGTCAGACAAACAGGATCATCAATGAGGGGAGACGGGAAATATAAAATATTGATCCACAACATTTACTCAAACTGCTTTTTCAGTTACAGCAACTAAACAGTGGACTGATCTCCCTCCAGATATTAGAGTAATGTTAAAAAGGGTCATGTTGTCACAGCAGGTATCTCTCTGCCCCGTCAGAGGCTGCTCTTTCCCTCTCCTCTTCCCTCTCCTCTTCCCTCTCCTCTCCTCTCCTCTCCCTCTCCTCTCCTCTCTCCTCTTCCCTCTCCACTCTGCTGCTCTGTGGCCGGCTCTCCAGCGAGCTACGCCCGCGGGAGATTGTGGAGCTTTTCAACTGCAAAAAGGCAGATAAACACAGGTTCCTGTTCATTTATAATGGACATCTCTGTTGTGATATTTAAACAAACAATCCGTCAACAAGGAAATAAAAGCCTCTTGTCTACGAGACCGGTCTCTTGAGAGAGCTGCGACTCCGGCAGGCGCTAGATAGCTGTCCCGGCAATTTGTGGAGCTTCTAAACTCCGGCAACGGTGGAACAAATGTTCGATCCGCCATCTAACTTCATAAAACTGCTGATATTAAAAATCTACACAGTTGATTTCTCACCTCAAAAACTTTCAGAAGTGAATTTAGTGATGAAATAGCTACGAAAAATGTAAAAACAAGTAGTTTTTGGCTTCTGTTGTTGTAACCGTAGCCTGTAGCGGTCCAGCCCTTTTCATTATGGGATACAGTAGGCGAGGTAGACTGGTCCAATACATACTGGAGATTTTTTCCAAATCAGTACGACATCCGGGTATTTTTGGCATACTGTAGATTTTGCTTTTGTTCGCATACTACATACTACATTTTGGCCAAATCAGTGCATACTACTAGTTTAGTATGCAGTTTCGAATACAGCCAGAGTTGTGGGTGGCCAACGAGTTGACACGGTAACGAGCTGTGAGCCTGCGGCCTTCTGGGAAGAAGCAGCCATGACAGACTGAATGAGAAACACTGAACGTTCAGACTCATGATGAATGGCTGCTGGTGGTTTAACAGCAGAGAGGAATATAAAAGTAAATGATATTGTAGAAGCAGAAAAGTAGCCAGAACAGAACAGTATTATAAGAGAGAAAAAAATAGGAGCTGCATGATCATTTGTTGATCCATATGTTTTTGGTGTTGGGCTGCAGAGGAATGAGAAGGTCTGAGCAGAAATGACCCAACAAAGGGCCGTACTGAGGAGATGTGAGGCTCCTGGGAAATCAACATGATGAAACCTTCTCACCTGAAAACACAGGTCGCCGGGCCGCACAATGATTGTCTTTCATCTGGATCAGATGGAAAAATGAGCCGGTGACAGTGTGGACCAACAGCAGCTTCTGGGTGAGGAGGATTTAAGTGGCCTGTAAAGATTCACTAGTGGTGGTGTACACTTTGTGTTAGACTATAACTGCTCTATGGCTTTATACACGGAGACACAGAGGGAAACATTTGCTCGGCCATGAGTTGGATGTCAGAGCAGAGTGATGGGAACAGACTTAAGAGAAGTACTAATGTCCCAGCAGAGGTCATACTGGAGCTATGAGGTCTTGGATCTATAAATATAATTAAACAACCATCCTAACAGACTGAGGACTGCCAGCAGCACATAAACCGACTGACTGTGATGCAGCCTGCTGGATAAGACACTAAAAAGGAGCAAATCAAGTAGCAGAACATGGCATTTGCTGTTTTAAAAAGGTGTTATACTACTATGGGTGAGGTCCTGGGTACTTTCAGTTGTAGTTTGATGCTCTAATCTGTGATAATAAATGATATAAGTGGCTATATCATCCAATTTTGTATGAATTAGAAAGCAGGCTCAGGACCGAGCGATGCAGTTTGTAGATGCTGTGATGCATTGGCATAGCATTAGCTCTCAATGACTATGTTTACATGCACACTAATATTCCCTATTACTCCGAATATGACAATATTCTGAATTTGATACGGGTCATATAAATAGCATATTCCGTTTGAATATTCTGAATTAGGCCTTCTCCTGAATGCAGCATTTTCCGATTAAGCAACACATTCTTGTCCCAACTCGTCACATACCGCCGCTTTGTAACGGCCCTTGGCATCACTTTAGGATTAGGGAAAAAACCCACTTAGTTAGGTTTAGGAAAAAAAATATATTTGAGCTTAAAACTACTACATTTATACAGTGAAAAGGAAACTGAATGTTGTGAACATGGAACACGAACGACCAACACGGGAGACAAACAGCAGCCTCCTGGATGAAAGCCTTCTGTTTGTTGGACCCATCCACCTCCCCTCCTTTTCGCTCTTTAAACTACGTCACCACACTGCTGGCGTACTTTCTTGGAACTGTGTTGCCTTGCCTGACACACCACTAACACCTACTGCTGATTTACAGGAGCTGCATCAAGAGTATGACTTATCCCAAGTCACCAAATTCGCTGACCGGTTGCCGTTTAGTACATTTAAAAAAGTTACGTTTTTTATTAAGCGCTCCTTCAGACTGAGACTGATTTTTACCTTTTACATATCAGTAGCTATGCTTCAGTCCATCACGTTTGACAGGATTCAAATGACCTGCAAACAAAGACAGGTGTTCATTCAAATGAAGTCGAGTCATGCAGACTGTGTGTACATTGAGCAGTTTGGTGGCAGATCATAATGAAACACAGTCAGTTGCTAATTAGCATTTAACATAAAGTACAGCTGTGGCTACGCCCATTACACCACCAGTTGTGATCAATTACTAGAAATAATCTAAATTCTAAATTTCATATATTATTTGTCTCCCTTTTCTTTGATTATTATTATTTTAATGAATTTCAATTTATTTATTTTCCTTTTCTTTTTCGTTTTTACTCACTATTATCATACTGTTTTTTGTGTCTTTTTCCTTCACTTAAAAATACTGGTGTATTTATATGTGATACCTACATTATGGTATGTTCTCTGTCTTGTTTTATTTATACTGTATGACAAAACGAGTTTGTATCATGGAGAACAAAGTACATGTATGGATAAAATGAGCCAATAAATTAAAAAGAAAATAATCCTTTTTTAATTTCTTATATTATTTATTTCTCTTTACAATTATTATTATTTTAATGAATTTCAATTTATTTAATTTTCCTTTTATTTTTTCCTTACATAGTTACTCACTATTATTATAATATTTAGGGCCCGAGCACCGACAACGTTGGACCAGCGAAGGCCCTATTGAAACTGTAGGAATTCTTCTTTTTCTTCCAATGAATCGCCTTTTTGACGACCTTAACATTCTCAAAAAGTTGTTAAACTTGGCACACTTATCAGACGCGGTGAAAAATTTGATATTTTAAGGGTCTCGGCTTGGGTGTTGCCAAATGGCTCGCTAGGGCCCCCAAGAAAGTTGGTGAAATTGAGCCCCTCGCTCCGGTTTCACCTACAGGTATGAAATTTGGCAGGCTGCCACCTATACATTAGCCACGTCCCCTTTCATAACTCATGAACCATTTGTTGTAGAGTCTTGTGGGAGGTGTCATATCACTCAGCAGAGAGTTCCTGTTTCATTGGTATGGTTTTCCGCGCCCCCTACACATTAGCCACGCCCCCTTTCATAGCTCGTGAACCGTTTGTCGTAGAGTCTTGTGGGTGGCGTCATTGCATTTATCAGAGTTCCGGTTTCATTGTGCCTGGCCGCGTCAGTCGGCGTCCCACCAGTACCCCCGACGTGCGGGAAGGTGCGACGGCCCGTTTATCGCTGCTCGCAGCTTTAAGTTTTGTTTGTTTTTTCCTTCTTTTACCCTCACTTAAAAATACTGGTGTTGTATTTATATGTGATACTCACATTATGGTATGTCCTGTCTTGTTTTATTTATACTGTAAGACGAAATGCGATCATTGAGAACAAAGTCTAGTATGGATGAAACAAGTTAATAAATAAAAGGTAATAAAAAAGGCAAAATAATTAATTGCTTTTTCTAATTTTTTTAATTTCTTATATGATTTATTTCTCTTTACAACTACTAATATTTCAATGAATTTCAATTAAATTGTTTTTAATTTTTCCTTCTTTTTTTAACTTACGTATTTACTCACTATTATTTTATTTTTTGTTTGTTTTTTCCTTCTTTTTGCCTCACTTAAAAATACTGGTGTTGTATTCATATGTGATACTTAACATTATTGTATGTTCTTTCTTTTTTTTATTTATTCTGTAAGACGAAATGAGTTTGTATCATGGAGAACAAAATACATGTACGGATGAAACAAGCCAATAAATAAAATTGCATTTAAATATATTGTCTTTGTATATAGTCCTTGCATACTACATACTACATATTTATTCAGTTATGTAATTAATACATTTACTCACCATTCAACTGTGGTTTGTCTGCCCAAGCATTGCTCCATCAGATATTTGATTATGCCATTAAAAAGATGCACGTTATCTACTTTGAAAAAGTAAAAACATCTGCTCTGTTTACTTCAAAGGTATCACTAGCTAGCAGGAATTAGGTCACACCATGGATGTATGAAGAGAGCTGGATACGACCATAGACTGGATAGAAGAAGTGGACGTAGTCACCGTGACGTCACCTATTGGTTTTGAAGCCTCGACTTCGGCACTTTGGCCGTCGCCATTTTGTTTTTTGCAACCAGAAGTAGTCTAATCATAAAGTTCATCTTCAAACAATCCATCTGCTGGGTCCATACAATATGGCCAGTTAATACTTTAACGGTGTCAGGAAAGCAGGTTTTTTGACCCAGATGCAGATGAAGAGATGAGGAAGCAGCAGGGAGAGTTTCAATGATTTAATTAACCAATAAATGACTTAAAGCTTGAGTCCAAAAACAGGCAAAAACCCGAAGTAGCACAAACACTGAACACTGAAGAATACAAGGCTGGAACGTAGAAACAAGCAGCTACAGTGGAAACAAGGAATGACGGCGAACTGACACAAGGAGAAGGAAGCACAAAGACTAAATACACAAGGGACTAATTAATAACAGATGAAACTCAGGTGTGGCAAAAACAGGTGGGAAAACACACAAAGACAGGAAGTAAAACCAAACATGACACATGGGCACAGCACGTTTCAAAATAAAACAGGAAACAGACTAAACAAAAACCCAAGATCATGAAAAAATTAAGTGAGAAGTAGGGTCATTTTCTCATAGACTTCTATAAACAATCAGGCTTTTTTTTTCTTTCAATTTTAGTGGCAATATTTGTCATTATTTTGTGTTGTTAATTGATTTCCAATAATATATACATGCATAAAGCAGCATATTTGTCCACTCCCATGTTGATAAGAGTATTAAATACTTGACAAATCTCCCTTTAAGGCACATTTTGAACGGATAAAAATATGTGTGATTAATTTATGATTAATCATGATTAACTATGGACAATCATGTGATTCATCGCGATTAAATATTTGTATTGATTGACAGTCCTAATTTTAATAGATTTCCATGCTGTAAGAATCACAAAGTCAATGAGTGATGATTATTACTTTTTCCACATGGAAGAAAACATGCAGTCCTGCTCCGAACAATTTGCACAAAAACGTGAAACACTATTGATGCACACACACGCACGCATGCACTAATATATGTATGAACTGCAAACCTCCACACAGCAGTTAATGACTTTGAAGACACGGGAGAAGGAAGATCAGGAACCAACACTTCTGGTAAGATGGGAGTTTTATTTATAATAATGCTATTGTGGATTTAAATGTTTTATCAGTTTGTGTATTAAAACTGACGACAGTAGCTGATACTATGTGAAGTGGGGAAACAAAAAAACATAATTTTTTTACTTTAAAAAGGGACGACTCTGATTTCAGTTGGACTTTAACATAAAGTGTAGCATAAATAGTCCAATTACAAGCTGAGTAATAAACTACAATATTGTTGCCCACGGACACTAAATTTATTAAATAATTTAAGTTTGCTACTTTAATACTTCTTGGGACTAAATAGGCCCACTTTTTTTAGTTTATAAAAGTATACTTTTAAGTATATTATCTCTGATAAGTACATAAAAAGTAAACATATAAAGTACACTCTTCTTTTGAGTTTAAAAGAAGTACACTAACAGCAGACTTTAATAAACTTCTTTTTGATATGGGAAATTAAAAAAATGGGCCAATTTAGTCCCAAGAAATATTGAAGTATTACATAGTACTAGTACATTGATATTAGTATACTTTATAAAATAAACTTTTTTTCAAATACTTTTTTATGACTAAGTACCTGCAAAATGAATGCCATTCCCATCAGCCTCAACTGTACTGTGGCGCCTGTACATTCTTATTACATAGTTAATTTCAGTAATGTCATGTCTCATTTTTCTTTTGTCTTTCCTTCCCTATAAACCTAATTCCCCCTCCATCTCCATTCCTCTCCTCCTCTTCAGGACTGTTTGTAAATTACAGTCAACTATTCCAGTAAAGACTCCCTTCGTTCTTCCTCCTCCACACCTTCCCCTATCTATGCTTTGACTCCGTCATTAGTTGGTACATGTTCGCTGCCTTAGTCTTGACTAACGTCGTCGTCCTCCACCCTCTCTTTTTCTTTGTCCTCTAACAGCGTTGTGTTTCCTCAGCAGCCGTCATGTTCTTGATGATAGACTACTTTGAGTTCACCCTTATACTAAACGCCTGCCTAATGGCGTTGTTTTTAATTGCCATGACTTTCAGCAGCCTTTCCGCTCTCTGTGTTCTGACTCGCCCACACCTGGGGAAGGCGGGCGGGGTCGGGGTGCGGGTTGACCAATCAAAGCAGAGGGCTTTCCACACCATCATGATCATAATGGGAGTGTGGTGAGCCTCTCAAAAACAGTGAGCCACAGTGCTCAGTGTGTGGTGATCGCGTTTTCAGGGTGGTTCAATCTGCCAAGCAGCCTGGTGTTACCTCTGCTGTTTCTGCACAGAGCCCGAAAAGGTGCCAGGCTGCAAACACAAAACTGAATCAGGATGAGGATCGGGTCAGATTAGTGTGAAATTAGATTACAAGAGATAAGAGTGAAACTATTATACTTTAGTTATCATCACAAGGGAGTTGCAACCCAGTCGCCAGAAAAAAATGTTGGCATTGTACGTTTCTGCAAACCACGGGAAACATTGGACGTCTCTGAATCAAAAATATGTGAAAATATAATTTCAAATTTCACGGTAATTAGGTGTTAAATAGCAAGTAACCTATTTCAAATTTCTTTGGAATTACTGCCAAATTATACCAAAATTTTTCCTCAAAATGTATCAAAAAGGCAACACAACTACTTGGTTAAGGTTAGAAAAAACATCATGGTTAGTGTAAAAACAATAACATAACAACCGTAACAACTTCACTACCGACAATCAACAACAACCACCCTTAGCGGACTTTCTTACGTAACGTTACATAACAAGCCTAACAACGTTACGTAACAAGTGTAAATTCAACGTTTAGTTTTAGGTTCACATGGGACACCAACAGCGGTCTCCTGGTTGAAAGTCCTGTGTTTGTTTGACCCATCCACCACCCCTTAGAGGACTTTCTATCTTGTTATACTCGCTATTATATCATGTAACTTTCAATCACGGCCACTCAATATACTACGTCACTTGCTCTGAATGAATGCAAAAAAAACAAAACAAAAAAAATGTCGACATTCAACATATTCGTGGTTTGCAGAAACTTGCAATGCCAACAGGAAACTGTGTTGTTCCTCAAATTAATAAATAAAATAAACATTGTTTGAGATGAGTTCTTTTGATTACGTCATGTCATTGCGCCGCCTTCTTCTGCAATGGTTTAATGGCACTAAACTGGAGAATTAGAGCCACCAACTGATTATCTCAATGCGCGCAATTCCTAATACTCACCAGGTGGCAACCTCCAGGTCTGAAAAGTGAAGCAAATGCTGAAGTGCCTTAAACTTGCATTCTTTCTAACAGCCAGCAGGGTGCAAGTCCTCTGGTTGCAAAAAGAAGTCAGATCTAGTCTATGAAAAATGAGCCTACTTCTCACTTGATTTATTGCCCCAGTAAACATTGTAAACATGAGTTTATGGTCTCAATCTCTAGTTTCAAGTCTTCTTCAATACAACATGATGTTCATTTAGTAAATTATAGTCCCATTTAGAGTCAAATAAACCATAAAGCAGGGGATGCTTTAGGGCGGGGCTACCATGAGATTGACAGGTCGCTACCACGGCGTTGTCCAGTCTGGGAGTTGTCCGTGTTTTCATCTTACAACTTTAATTCTTTCACAGTGTGTTTTCAGTTCATCAAAGTTAATTGGTCGCCTAAAAATGTCTTCTTCAGCGTTCGGTTGTACTTTGCTCCAACCTCTTGTGTCACTCTGGTTGCAAAAACCAAGATGGCGACAGCCAAAATGCCAAACTCGAGGCTTCAAAACTGCAGCCCACAAACCAATGGGTGACGTCACGGTGACTACGCCCACTTCTTATATGCAGTCTATAACACATACTGTAACAGTAGTAGCAGTAATCAAAACATGCATTAATTTGCATTTGCCAATTTAATGAAAATCCTGTTAAAATCTGCCGTAAATTTGGATGTAAACTTGGCCCATTAGGAACCATGTAAGCGGAAAATGTCTGACAAAAGCATCAAACTTAAACCGTGACTTCCCAGAAATTTTAAAAGAGCTGATTTGGGTTAAATTGGAGTAATGTGTCTAACAGCGTCAGGACGAGAAGTTCAGAGGTTCTGAAATATTGAATACCTTTATAGCACAAGATAAAAAAATATAATTTCATACTTCATGGACTTGCTTCATAAGTCTATGCTGCACAGTAAGCACACAAAAATGATTTTATAACATTTTTGATTGTCAATATTTAGTACATAATATTAGAACATAGAAAACGTCACGTTATAGACTTATGAAAATATATTAGATATGATTTAATATACTAGGGTTTATATTTAATATACCAGGATTAGTATTAAATATATTAGATCCAAAACCTTACCTATACTGTATGTCCCTGTACTTTTAGACATGGTTAATGTTTTATATCATTTAACAGGGCTGGAAAAATTGGGTGGATGTCATCGGTGCTGCTAAATGTTGGACTAAAGAATCTGTAACCTGTAACTGAATATTCATGTTCTTCAGTAGCACTTTTGGTGTGCCACGGGGATCAATTCAAGGCCCAGTTAATGAGATAATGCCAAAGAGACACCACATAATTGTCACGTCACTTTCTGCATTAAATTGTGATAATTTTGAGGCATTATAATCTACAAAAATTGGTTTTAATAGTTTACTACTTTGTCTGTGTTGTATAAATGAGTTGTGTTTAAATGGTTTGTGCATTCTGTTTTCTGTGATGTACATATAAATGGAGATAAAAACTGTAAATACTATAAATATACAATAGATATAGATATATAAACCTTGACTCAGCAATGTTTGTGTGTACCTTGACTTAATTTTATTAATTTGTTTCAGTGCCTTTCAATAAAATCAGGCTTGATAAAACATTTCTCTTGAAAATCTGTTTCTAAAAGCACATAAGCTTTCACTTTAGCTTAAGCAAAGTATATTTGGCTAAGTACTATAAGTTCACTTAAAGAAAACTTATACAGATATGTTTAAAAGGTTATTTATTCTCCAACTGTCTGTTGAGCTACATTTCAGTTAAGAGTTTTATTGTATTAATTAACAGTGTTCATATTTTGTTAATTTGAAAGTAACCACACAAAATAAAATACCGGCTGTTATGTTAGTTTGATGGATATCTGACTAAGCCTTTAATTCAATAATGCTTACCAAAAATAAGTTTATTCAAGTGTGCTATTAGTGTACTTCTTTTAAACTGAAAATAAGAGAGTATACTTTCAGTTTACTTTTTATGTACTCATCAGAGATATACTTAACAAAAGTATACTCAAGTATACTTGGCTCATACTTATACTTATACTTTTCTGTATACTTCTATTTGGCTTATAGGCCTACTTGTACTTAATCTTTTGATTGAGGTATAATTAAGTATTCTTGGGCTACAAGTATACTTGTAGTATAAAAACTCTTAAACTGTACTGAGAGTATACTTTAAAGTGTAATTTCATAACTAAAAAGTGGGCTACAAGTATAAAACTAGGAAACTATCAGTATACTTATAGTATAGTTGCAGTATAAAATAAAACTTAGGTGTAAACTAGTTGTGTACTCAAAGTTTACTACTCTTACATTTAAAGTATACTTAAAAGTACACTTTTATGAACTAAAAAGTGGGCCAATTTAGTCCCAAGAGGTATTGAAGTATTACACTTACAAGTATACTACAAGTACATTGATATTAGTATACTTATTACCTGAAATATACTTGGGATTATACTTGAACTACACTTAAGTTTACTTCATAAAATAAACTTAAAGTATAGTTCTTTTTTGTAAGGGTACAACTGCATTGACTCATTTAACTAATAGAGTGGAAAATGGTGATGATTAAGTCACACCTGGCCGTGGTCACACTTTACTACAATTATAATAAAAGCTTTATTTGTAGAACACAATTGTTATGTTTGTTGTTGTAAGGCTGATCCTACGCTCTGACATCACTGTGGAAGAATACTGTGGAAAGAGAATTTGCCTGCCTAATTACAGAGTGACACGAAATCCATTGTTTGGTTGCCAATATGCAAAAATACCCCACAGTCATGCTGCTGTCTGTTATACACGGTGGCATTAATACACACAGAAGCATTAATATAAGTTAGCATCAGGTACTAGTGAATAACAGTCAGTGAGTTTTGATGTGCTGAAGATCAGAAACAAACACTGCTGACAAGGTGGGCGTCCTTTAATTACACAACGATTTTCAGTTAATATTATTAAATGACTGCATTTCCATGGATATTATCCAACAATGTGTCCATGTTTGTAAAAATTATCACTCACCATTACCATTTTTGTTATTTTTATGAACCTAAAGCTCCACAACCCTTACCAAAAAAAAGTTTAATCAAGTGTGCCATTAGTGTACTTCTTTTAAACTTAAAATATACAGTAAGAGTATGCTTTCAGTTTACTTTTTATGTACTTATCAGGGATATACTTAAACTATACTATAGACAAGTCTAAGTATACTTGGCTTAAACTAACAGGTATACATAAAAGTCTAAATATACTTGGCTTAAACTGACAAGTATACAGAAATGTATATTTGGCTTGTGCTTACTTTTTAATAGAGTAGCCTATTATAGTGTGTGAGAGTTTGTAAACGTATGTTTTGATATGAATTTACTTCAATTCATCAAGAATTTTCTATGTTTTTCCATTCTCCGTTAATTTTCACTAACTTTCATCATAAAACATCAAGTCAAATAGCAAAAGGAGCAAGTCTCTTTATGTAATGCATAAATCATTGGATAAGTACTATAAGTTAAAGAAAACTACAAGTTTACTTGCAGTAAAATCTATTAAACTAGTAGTTTACTGAGAGTATACTTTAAGTGTACTTTCATAAACTAAAATGTGGGCTACACATATGGAACTAGTAAACTAACAGTATACCTATAAGTTCACTTGTAGTATAGTTCACATTATAGTATAGCATGCTTTACAAAAAACAACTTGGATGTAAACTAGTTGTGCACTCAAAGAATACTACTCTTACACTTAAAAGTATACTTTTAAAAACTAAAAAGTGGGCCAATTTAGTCCCAAGAAGTATTGCAGTAGTACACTTACAAGTATACTACTAGTACATTGATATTAGTATACTTACTACATAACGTATACTTGGGAAACATACTTGAACTTTACTTAAGTTTTCTTCATAATAATAACTTGAAGTATACTACTTTTTTGTAAGGGATGGAACTGAGACACTATGGCCCTCAGGGGCACTATATTTAGTTCCTGCTTTTTAGCATAACAAATAAGGAGCAGAATAACAACGATTTAACTTGAAACTTGAGATATTGAAGATATTTTCTCAGAATTGTTACTTACTATGGCAAATTGTTTTTATTTTTTAAATTGTTTTTTATTGGGTTTTGCAGAATTATGCAACATTTGTATTGAATACAAAAACAATTGCCTTTTATAATGTGCCATTGAAGAACAAATACATGTATTTTTATAAAGAAGTGGGCACTGACCCTCTCGACGAGAGGCTGATTTTAATTTTTGTAAAAAGTCGGCAGTGAACTGAGGACTGGAGACTGGATAGGGGTGGAACAGGGAATCTCAGGGGGCAGGGCAGAGGCAAAGCAGGGAAACTCAGGTGGTTGCTGTGGTTTTGGTTGGCAGGGTTCCTTGTTTTTGTTGCTCTGGATTACTCACAACTGCTGAGCCAGAGTGACGGGTGTTTGGTGGGGACATCTGGAAACTGGTTTAGTCTACTCAACAGTTTGGTTTTACCTCTGCTGTTTCTACACAGAGCAGGAAAACTACCCTGTTGCCATCAAAGCAATGAGTAAAGATAATTACTGGATAGGATCAGAGTGGAACTCTATTAAGAATAAGTTTCACTGTAATTGATCTTCAGACAATAACTTGAAGCCTAGAAGATTAGATTTGAAATCATAAAAAAAGGAAATAGAGCAGGTTATATCATCTGCATATAAAGTAAACCCACCATTTTTTATTTTTTATTTTTGTGGCCCAGAAATACTGGGTTTACAGCAGCTTTCCTCAAAAACTGTGATGTGATTTAAACGGGTTATATTTGATTTTCACCAACGCGCACTAATTTGTTTTCTCAATTCATTAACTTATTAGAAAATAACTTCTTTGAAATGTCTTAAAAACTCCCTGAATCATGACATTAGCTACCAGGTTACATTTGTGTAGACAATAAGTCACACAATGGTGAGATTTGTGACTGATCAGAAGTGTCTTCTATTAGTTTTGGTTTTCCACGTCCGATGAAGAGCAGCACACAGCCGCTTTATGGTCAAATAGACCATAAAGCAGGAGATGCCTTAGGGCGGGGCTACCTTGTGATTGACAGGTCGCTAAAACGACGTTGTCCAGTCTGGGAGTTGTCTGTGTTTTCCTCTTAAAACTTTAATTCTTTCACAGTGTGTTTTCAGTTCATCAAAGTTAATTGGTCGCCTAAAAATATCGTATTCGGCATTCGGTTGTACTTAGCTCCACCCTCTCGTGTCACTCTGGTTGCAAAAACCAAGATGGCGACAACCAAAATGCCGAACTCGAGGCTTCAAAACAGTAGTCCACAAACCAATGGGTGACGTCACGGTGACTGCATCCACTTCTTATATGCAGTCTATAACCCATAACAGTAGTAGTAGTAATTGAGCATGCGTTAATTTGCATTTGCCAATTTAATGAAAATCCTGTCAAAATCTGGATTAGATTTGGATGGAAAGTTGGCCCATTAGGTACCATTTAACTGGAAAATGTCTGACAAAAGCATCAAACTTAAACTGTGACTTCCCAGAAATTAAAAAAAAACTGATTTAGGTTAAATTGGAGTAGTGTGCCTGACAGCGTCAGGAAGAGAAGTTCAGAAGTTCTGAAATATTGAATACCTTTATAGCACAAGATAAAGAATATAATTTTATACTTCATGGACTTGCTTCATAAATCTATGCTGCACAGTAAGCACACACAAATGATTGTATAAGATTTTTGATTGTCAATATTTAGTACATAATAGGAGAATATAGAAAACATCAAATGTTATAGACTTAAAAAAATGTTAGATTTGATTTAATATACTAGGGTTTATATTTAATATACCAGGATTAGGATTAAATATATTAGATCCAAAACCTTACCTATACTGTATGTCCCTGTACTTTTGAACAGAACAGCTTTGACATGGTTCAAAGCCCAGTTAAATTAATAAGATAATGACAGAGAGACACCACATAATTGTCACATTATTTTCTGCATGAAATTGTGATAATTTTGAGGCATTATAATCTACAAAAATAGTTTTTTACTAGTTTACTTTGTTGTCTATGTTGTATAAATGAATTGTGTATAAATGGTTTGTGCATTCTGTTTTCTGTGATGTACATATAAATAGAGATAAAAACTGTAAATACTACAAATAAATAAATATATATATGTATATATGTATATATATATGTATACATATATATGTATATACATATATATACATATATATATACATATATACATATATATATACATATATACATATATATATACATATATATATATATATACATATATATATACATATATACATATATATATACATATATACATATATATATACATATATATACATATATATATA